>JAWRVZ010000003.1:5712500-5717500 GCA_037043235.1 Rhodeus uyekii
GAACACTTTAAATCACAGAGGCTTCGTCTACATTCTTTGAAATCTGACATTTTGTGCCAAGGCAAATTTTGGCATACGTGTTTGATTAGTGATCTACATATAGTGTAGAATCTCAAATATGTCATTGATTATTTAATGTTTACCTTTATGAACTCCAGATTCATTTAATTTTAATCTAATTTACCACATTTCTCTGGAGGTTGTCTTGCTGTTTCCTCTCCAGTTCACCTGTTGTCACATACGTTTGTACCAAAGCAAGAGATGCACAATCTCTGATGTTTCCTAATTGGACAGATTGACATCCCAGATGTTTAATTGACTTGCTATAATACTGTGATGATTAAGTGTTCCCTTAAGTTTTTTGAGCAATGTATTTATTATTGGCAGTATTACAAATCATATTATAAACACACTGAAATGGGATCTCCTTGCTACAAATACACTTTATTTATTGAATCAACGTCCACACATTAAAAATAATCAATGACCTCTACTTGTATCAGGGCAGCTGCACCTCAATCGACAGGCCTCAGATCAGTTCCCAGCACACATTTCAAGACAATACTATCCCAATAATGAAAAAAAAGAAACATCTTTTGAATTCAGTGGTGTGCATTGATCCCTGTCTGCGTTATCTGTCTGGAGGACCCAGAATAAGCTGGACGGGTCACGTCACTGCTTTATGTAATGCACTGGGTTGGATTGCAGCTTGAAACGAGAGCTTGCATCATCCGACGAGACCCGTTCAGAAATAAAGCATGAGCTTGGTAAAAAAGTGAGATATTCAGGATGCAATGTGGTGTTGAGACACAATTCACATACATCAGAGTCTGTCGACATCAAAAGCATGTAATTCTAAACAGAAAAGAACCTACTTTTTAAAGTGACCCTAAATTCTAATACAATTTCTATACCTGATGTAATCTAGTCTATCAAAAACACATCTTTTAATAACAGGTGCTGTCTTACTGAGCAGATAAAGTTGAAGAGAGATTTGATTGTGTGTCAGAGTGCTGCCCTCTGCTGGTAAAATACACAATGATGACTAAAGCAAACGGAAAAATGTTTTACATGGGGAGTAGAATATAGTCATTTTTGTAGGATAACCTGGAGTTAAAAATCACACTGGATCCCTCAACAAAAACCCAATAGGATTTTCCTTTTGGATTATTGCAGATAATAAGGTCTATGACTGACAAAATCTTATGGTTCTTAGATGTTTTGTTCATCTTGATATTATTCATAAATTAAACCAATTTATGTGAATTTTTAAGGCTATACACAGGCTAATTTTTAAGACTATGTATCGGCAGAAGCCAAAAGCTAAACGTAGGCTATAAATGAACTACACTCCATTCATACCATTATTCCATCTCTTTTGTCCACTTTCAACGCTTCTGTCCTGATTTCTGCGAGTGGACGTTTTATCCAGATCTTTCAATCTAATGGACGAAATAAGCTCACGCAATTTACAGGTGAAAACGCCCAGAGATGACGGAAAAACACACAGAGAGCATCACATTTTGTTTCTGCTCTGAACGCCGCAAGTCCATAGCAAACGCTGTGTGTGTGTGTGTGTGTGTGTGTGTTAAAAATCAGGAATGGGAGAACATTGTGCTTGGTACATTTTTTTATCTTCAAACTAAATTTGGTGTCTCCAGCTGTCAAAGTTTAAATCTAATCTGGCTAGTGCGCTTCCCATTTAAATGAGTAGGTGGAGAGCAGGTGGCTGTTCGAACACACTTGACCATATGAGCGTCTACAATACAAAAGCTGTGGAATGGGTTTTTGACTATCTCTGGAAATGGTCGACACGGTGTAAATTTAGATCGTTTACACCTGTATTTAGCATCGGTCATTGTGATCCGATCGACCAAAATGCATCTTAATTCCAGGTGTAAACCGGGCCTAAGATAAGAATGACCCAATGAACTAGCGAAATGGATAGCCTTTAATACAGAAACACATGTCATATGTGTGTAAGTACTTGTGCATCTGTACTAGTTAGTAGATCATCACTCACGGCCTGTTCCTGACAGATCTGTGTGAGTCTCTCCAGCTGTTCCTCTCTCACAGCTTTGGTCTTCTCGTACTGCTGGATCTCCAGCTCCATCTCCACCTTCACCTGAAGCACGTACGCTACAGAAGAGAAAAGACTAAATTCATCTTCTTTTCTTTGGTCAAGTCAAGTCACCTTTATTTATATAGCGCTTTTTACAATGTAGATTGTTTCAAAGCAGCTTTACAGGAAAAACAATATAAACAAAGTTTGTTTGGCTGAGCCCCAAAAGAGCAGGTGAATCAATACAATTGATGAATTTTAAGTGTTAAGTTTCTTTGGTAGAACATCTGAACTCCTTTCTAAGAAAACACTAACAAAAAAGAAACGATTTTGACATGACTTATGTACATTCATACAGTATCATTCAAAAATGTGGGGTCGGTAAGTTTTTTTTCTTCCAAAAAAAAAAGAAAGTAAACTCCCTAAGGCTGCATTTACTTGAAATAGAAACCTTTTGTAACATTAAAATGTCTTTACAGCCACATTTGATCAATTTAATCCATAAAAGTATTAATTTTCCTCTAGCTCATACAGTAGAGTGTGCTTGCGACACCAAGGTCATGGGTTCGATTCCCAGGGAAAGCAAGAACTGATTAGAATGTCAATGTGTTTCTTGAATGCAATGCAAGTCGCTTTGGATAAAAGCATCTATCAAATTAATAAATCTAAATTTCTTTCCTTTTTTTATTTTAAAGACCACAAATGTATGGCAGTAAAGCTTGTATAGCATCATGATAAATTACTTATAAAAATGATCAAAACATACCTTATATTCCTGGAAAGTACCACAGAGTACCATGGTATTACAATCGGATATCATCACAATAGCATCAAGTGACGCTAAATCAATTGTTGGTCCTGTTATTATTAATAAATAAATTTTAAAATATATATATATATATATATATATATATATATATATATATTATACATTTAAATAACGTACTGCAACAGCTGATCAAATGTTGACAGGTTTAACACTTAATGGGCAGCTTTAATAAACGGCTAACTGTTTTCTGGAAACATACAATGCAGCCAAATGCTACATCACCTCCATCCGCGGCCAAACAGAGAGACCATTTTTGCCTGATATTTGATGAATTGACTTTAGCGTCTGTCTGACATTGATTTCTCTGGCTTGGCTGGGATTGTGTTGAGAGGGCCAAAGGCTTTCTATCAGGTGCTGCTGGCTCTTAATAAAGCCATATCCACACGACCCCTCTTATCATCCCCTCACTTCCCATATCAATTAGACTCTTCTCACACTGGTACCATCTGCCGAGAGAACTCCCAGCATGCTTTGCTGCATGGCAATGTGTTACTCGGTCCCTCAATATTCTTCATACGTTTCAGGACTATTATTTATTATTTTTAATAGAATCAATTCCAGATAGACAATATCAAGTCTCACTCTTCATTTGTTCAAGTTCATGTTCAAAAAGCGGTTTATTTCAGATATACATCACAATAGGGAAAAAAGGACAATCACAACTTCCATTCATGTGGATTAGTTTTACCATCTCTTTATGAACTTTTTGAAGCGTCAACGTGGAAGTTGCGTTGACTGTCAATGGAGGGACAGAAAACTCTCAGATTTCATCAAAAAATTTCATTCGTTTTCCCGAAGATAAACGAAAGTCTTACAGGTTTGGAATGATATGAGGGTGATAAAATAAAATAAAATAATAAACATATTTCAGCAACTAATCCTCAGTAAATGTAACTGTGCACTGGTGTCTTTTCAAAGGTTCAGCATGGCATGGTGTTTTTATGTCCTGCTGTGAACATATCATGGTACAACCACAGGGTGGCGTAAAACTGGATCCGATTCGCCGTGAGACTTGAGCTCATGAATGTTAATCGGTCAGCGTGTCTGTGTCAATTACTAGCTTTAATGTCTTGTGTTCAGATTGCATAACTTTCAGTGTTGCATTAGTATTAACACTGTGTAAAGTGTAATGACAGAATTCAATTGCCTGTTTTTTGCCGACTGTGCACTCTCTCTCTCTCTCATCGAGAAGTGCATGAGCACATATGCATGAAACAATATGTAAATCTCATAGCTTCCACATGAGAAGAAGATGGAAAAGATACGGGCAAACGGATATGCAGAATACACAAGTTAAATGGGCACAAAATGATTTAGATATATCAAAATATTGAAAATATCAATGCAAGATCGCCCTCGTATGGTCTGGGTGGACATGCCTGAAACTCATATTAAGCATAGTTTAAAATGTACCTTTGATACACAGTAGCCTATGTAAAATGCATATGAACATGTTAACACTTTACAGTAAGGTCTCATTTGTTTCTGACTAACAGGAATTAACAATGAGGACTGTTACAGTATTTATTAATATTTGTTAATAAAAATTGGTTTTGGTGAATGTCTTGGTCACGATATTGCATCAGTATTTTGGATTCTTGTATTCAATGTTATTTTAGTATTAGTTTTTATTAATATTTTAAATTAGCCTTTATTTTTTATATTTGACTTGGTTTAGTACGTTTTTATGTGCTTTTGTAATTTTTATTAGTTATTTTTCTCATTTGTTAACATTAACATGAACTAACAATGAGCGATACATTTGTTACTGCATTCGTTAATCGTTGTTAACATTAGTTGATTTGAATAATACATAAGTAAAGGTTGAAAATTAACATTAACAAAGATTAATAATTGCTGTAGAACCAGTTCATTATCAGTTCATGTTCCAAATGTATATAATTAATGTTAACTAATGAAAAGTGTTAACAATAACTCTCTATAGCTTTTATTCATCATGACCTTCATATGAAAATCCAATCCAGAAGCGTTTCTATGAGATGCGACTGGATCTCAGCGCTGGTAGAGATGTTTGTTGTCATCAACATCTCAATGACGTTCAGTGAGAATGAGGGTGACCTGCCCAAGCCATCGATCATGAATACACTT
>JAWRVZ010000003.1:8407500-8505000 GCA_037043235.1 Rhodeus uyekii
TAACTGTTGTTTTTCAATCCAAACGCATAAATAGCGTTAAACGTTAAACCAGTGGGAAATGCATAATGACTCATTTCGCAGACCATTCATCGTGATGACCACAACCAGCCGTAGAAACGTAGTCGTTTAACGTGGTGTAGCCGCTTATTATATGAATATATTGCATTACATTAATGTAGATTGATGGTTGGATAATATCCATGTATTCTCATATAGAATACTTTTATGTAATGTATGCCTTTATGTGTATCCCATGTGTGTATATTCACATTTGTATTCTTAACACAATGGCTTTGAATTTTTTTAATACATCAATAATGTTAATATGTCGTTTGTCTCTCATACTCTGTTTAAAATAAGCGGAGTGCGAATTTGAAGGATTTTTGTTAATTCACAAACGTTTATGTGCTTCGGGGAAACAACAAAAATTGATGAATCGAGTCATACATGTGCCTGACGAACTCAAATGCAGCAAATAGGCATGCCAGTCTTTTTTTCCCGGTGTATGAGTCATTGGTGTGACAGCGCGAATGAATGAGCGTGACTGGCGTTCGTGCCGACGAATAGAGTCTCAGTAAGGGCTCAGCAGGGGCGGGACTACAGGAGTCATCGTGGCCAATGAGCAATGAGCTTCATTCATAAAATAGAGTGGGGGGTGATCGTTTGACGCGTGGGTTTGGAAGTTTCATAACCCTTACTGAAACAGAAAAAACAGTTCTGAATCGCAACCAATGGAATTATTTGAATGGGGGTTACCGTAATGTTTGTCCAATCGCTTCTCACTCAGAAGAGTTTTCGGTCCGCCCCATTGAAACGAGCAACCGAATGAATGAGAACGGGCTCTTTTTGATTGACGCGCACAATGGCCAATAAACGGTAAGTTTCAATTGAGTGACGCGAGATTTGACCAATCAACAAAGGACCTGGGCTCGAATGGGCGTTGATGGAGTATGTGGGAGGTGTGCACTTAAATCTGGATAGACTAGTATGTTAGAGGAGTTGTAGGGGTGTGATGCCACAACCTGCTTATAAAGGGGCGCACACATTGAAGCTTTTAAAGCAGTGCATAACGACTCATTTTGCAGGTCATTCATCACGCACAGCCAGCTGTAGACATGGAGTCGTTTACCGTGGTGGAGACGCTACAGCCCGCCGTCAGAGCGATCTTCTGGGTCGGCGCACTCACCACGGCCTCGCTGGCGTTGTGGCTGTTGTATATGATCCTCACTGGCTTTAGGATATGGGTGCTGGGGAACGGGGATTTTGTCTCTCCCAAATTGGGAAAATGGGCAGGTAAGTTGAACGAAATGATTTGGGAAAGAGCGCTTGCGCTGGCAGTGGGAAGACTGTAGTGCGCATTTGGCGCAGCCTTAAACTAAATAAAGATCAACTTCATGGATTTGGGGAGAGGGGAGGGCTAATAATTTTAACTTTTTTTCTTTTGGTGCATCAGATTCAATGTAACGCATTATTGTGATCCGTTTCCGAGGGGAGAACGATTAGCACTCACAAGCATTTCTGATCCTTCAGGAAAGATTGGATCAGCAGACTAATTGATGCATTAGTATTTAATGCGTATGGTCAATTGAGACGACGTGTGTCTCAGGTTGACTGATTGCGCCATACATTCATATATTATGCGCAGATGGCATGTCACTATGATTCATTCAGGTATTTCAGCCTGGCATTTTTCAATAAGCTTGCTCTTAATATATTCGGTCAAACACCTCCAATTGGAAAAAGTTTATAGCTCCAAAACCAATTTTAAATCCTATATTTGATTTCAAACGCATACTTGTTGTTCAACCAGATAATTGGTTAACCAAAACATTTATTTATGATTAGTTTTCACATTTCCAGTTTTTCCTCAGTCGTGTGTGCCTGGCCTGACCCACTTATCCAGTTTCCCGGCTGCGCGTCCCGACAAACGCTCTTTTTTTCCCCACAACACTGCTTTGACACTGCTTTTTTTTCGGTTTAGTCTTTTAGTTGATGTCTTTTTAGTCGCTATTGTCCGCCTCATCCCCTCACTAGGGCACTGAGGTTGTTTTTTGGCAACATGACGCAGTTTAAAACGCCAATCTTAATTATAATGCGGGTCCATACCACGTGCGGCATGTGAGGGGAGGCTTTGTATGTGATGCTCAAATGTACAAAATCAGTGAGGGTCTGTGCAAACATTTCCATCCAGGCACAATCGCACTTTCAGTATTGTTACTTCAAAACTCATCTCACTGTTAAAGATTTTGAAATGGCTCATCATGGCATAGTCTTTCACCGCCTAGGATGTTGCCTAGGCAGCAGGTGCAGCGGCGCTCGACGCCCCTAGCGGTAGACTCGGTCACTGCACGTCCTAAGCCATTTAAGGCTCTCAGTCTCGTTCTATACAGTGAGTGTGCAGATTATGAAACTCGTTTTCTTTCTTTTTTTATCGAATGATATTAGCTCTTGTTTTTATTTTTAACGTGGCACCCGTCAGCGGGTTTGAACCTACAACCCTTTAAGCAATCCTCCGCTGTCAATAAAATGTTCATGTTATACTTCACTCCAAAAAGAAGCAATTATTGAGTAAACGTCAGTCTATATAGTTTTTTTTTGTCCCCCATCCACCCCGTTTATTTAACTATTTGATAACTGATTGGCTGAAAAAATGACATCACCCGTGAACAATGTGGTTTCCTGTTGAATGTAGGTTAAAGGTGACCAAATTTAGAGCCATTTTTTGATAACCATGAAAGTATAAATGCATTGCATCAGTAAATGACACTCAAATCGATTATTGGTCTTTTGGATCACAAATTTTGCCTATATAATTTCTTTTTTAACTGATACATTTTTCTGGACAAAAACATTATCCAATTTTCTTATTCAATTTATTTATATTTATTGTTTACTTTAACTCTCCATTATTCTACACTTTCATGATATATAATTGTTTCATAATTCATTCTTTATTGCATGATTCTTTTTTTGGGGGGGGGGGGGGGGGTTCAAAACCGCTTTAATGTCATTGAATATTATCACAACACAAAAAGAGAGAGAGAGAAATATGGCTTTTAGTTAAATTTTAAGATGAATTCAAATTTCTCTGGTTTTTGGAGTGAAATATGGCCTGCACATTCTCTCTGCAGGTGGCCTAAGAGTCCCCAACACCACTCCCTTTTACAGTGACATTTTGAACCATTTCCTTCGTACATTCTGTAAGTGTGCTGTCAAATATGGAGCTGAGGAACACCGTGAGTAAGTGGAGATGGGGAAAACTAGTTCATCTTCCTGTCAATCCAGAAGCACAGGTCTTTTCAGGTTGAGCAAGAGTAGAACTCGAAACTCTTTCCACGTTGGTATGAGTGTAACCGATGGTTCTTTGACACGTTTGCAGTCTCCCCCCTCCTCCTCCCTTGCCAAGTGCATCATGTTACAGACTTGAGTTTTTGCCTGTTGACGGTGTGATGTCATAAATGTCAAAAACGAGGTGTTTTTGACGATTTAATATGCTGGCTCTGCTGTAGCTTGAAGGTGAGTCATGAAGTGGAATGTATGAGAGAACTCAGATGAAAAGCCCTGTGGTGTGTTCCTGAAGTCACCAGACCTTCCTTGCCTGAAATGCTTACGGGAGACTCCTGGTGTCTTTCCTGGGAACTGCACTGCCATGGTTGTAAGCCTGTGGTTTAGTTACTGTGCATGATGTTCTTGTAGCATAGAAGCATTGGGTCGCTTTCTTTTTTTCTTCTCAGACCGTTATTACTCAGATGTGGCTATCTCTTTCTCTCAGCATTATTAAATTATACATATTACAGTGGAAACCCAGTCAGCGTTCTTTGATTTTCTTAAGGAATCACAGATGTTATACTGTTAAAGCTTCTAATAATTGTCACTGATTAAAACCATAAGCATCTGAAATTCATCAGATCTCCATCTCATTTTACATTTTTCTTTTTTGCATAAAGAACCTTTATTTTAAATAAATTAAGGTTTATTTTGCATTTTCATTTCAAAATGAAGAACATTTTACCCCAATTTCTTAAGAGCTTTTTCTTTGTAATTTCCATTTTCTTAATTTGGTGATTCTTGTTCTCATCTTGATGCAGTCAGTTTTAGTATATTAATTATTGAAACCCATATACAGGCAATACAAATATGACCACAATTTCAGATTTGGTTTTATGTATAGTACAAAAGAATGCTTTGATGTTTTAACACCTGTTTGGGTTAAATATGGGTTGAATTAACCCAGCATTTTGTGTGTGTTAAATCTGTTATCTAAAATGCGGGGTTGCTGTAGCCAATTTTTAAAAAAATTTGTATTGCATTTATGCATATTATGATTGCTTTCAAGGAACACATTGAATCAGTTCTTGCTTTCCCTGGGATTGAACCCACGACCATGGCATTGTAAATGCCAATGCTCTACTGATCATCAGTTCAGGTGGCATAATACCAGATTAAGCTTTCCTGTAGCTAAAAGTAAACTAATTTATTATGATCATTATATTCAAGAAGTGCATAATATTCTATAAGGAGGAGCAAGGTGTTTTGTTTTTAACAACTTAATATTCATTACATGTGTCTTAAGATATACAAGCAACATAAATTTCATTTAAGTCACTTCAATCTTTTCGAGCCAACGAGAGAGTCTTACTCCTGGTTTCAGGGACAGGTTTAGGCCTTGGTTCAATTAGAACATTTAAGTTGCTTTTATAAAACATGACTGTTTTCATCTTGCATTTGCTCTAAGCAGCTCAAATGGCTCAAGCATGTAGTTTCGTCTGGTACTTGGCTGGAACCTTGTCTGTGAAACCAGGGGTTAGTATTTTGTTCCAACTGGCAGGCTGAGGTTGCAGTGGTGGTTTATGTGCCTGGCGCAGTGTATAGTGTGAACAAGGCAGGTTGGCCTTTCTCTCAGCTGAGTTGTGATGCTGACCGAGCAGTGCGAGGAAGCCAGAATTAGAGCTTCAGCCCCCCCCCCCCCCCCCACCCTTCCCTATCTCTCTCTCTCTCTCTCTCGTCCTCCAGTGTCTCACTTCATCCTTCCTTAGAATACTAAATGTGTTTGAAAATCAGTTATGTAATAAAGCTGCAGTCATTCATGGGGATGGGGGCACAAACTTGCTTTGACATTAAAAATCAAATGTTTTTCAGTTGAAAACTCCCTTAGCTTGGGCTTTTTTCAGTTTGGCTGAGACTTACCAGCATGTTCTTATACGCACAAACTTCTCTTGCTTCCTGTTTATGAATAAAAACGTTAGCCCATTCATGCTAGCTAAAAGGACGCTGTGAATGAAACGTAGGTCTAGTCGTGTGAAAGAGTGAATGTCGGCTGCGCATCTTGTGAATGTGTGAAGGATGACAGCTCTGGTTCTTGAAGAGGTGGGGGTCTCGGAGAACTGCCGTTCATGTGATCAACACGCTCTGCCACGTGCCGCAACAGAGGATGCTGGGTAACATCGCAATCCCCCCCCCCCCCCCCCCTCTTTCTGTCTAAGCCTATCTCCATCCTCCATCTCTTGCTCATCCCCTCACTAAGAACCCCTCTCCCCCCTCCTGAATCTGTTTGTTCGCCCTCTGCGAACCCCCACCCTCCCTGTTCTCTTCTCTGTCACGACTCTGCTCCATTTATTTATTTATTTCCCGGAAAAGGAAATCTTCCATCTGGCGTTTAACATTACACTTACAATTCACATCCCATTTCGACCTGCTACTGTGAGCAGACGTTTAATGGGATATCTATGGCCAAAATGTATAAGACTAATTTTAACAGTTTAGCTGCTACTTTATCTCCCTCCCCTCTCGCAAACAAAAATGCATATTTTTGACACTCATTTCATTTAATGCGTCTCCTAGCAAGAAAAACCTCCACACAGGCGTCCAAAAATATCACATCGATGTTTAGAATTATTTCTGCCCTTTCCTGTTCTAATTAATTTTTTTTTTTTTTTGCAAGGAGTAGACTGTTGCGAGGGGAACTATTGATTTTTCACCTTCATGTTTTTTTTTGGGCGCACATGTGACTTTGCTGCTATTCCTGACATTACACCCTCTCACCCCCACATCGGCTTTTTTCCCTTCAATCCACCTTTATCCGAGTATAGATGCTATTTTGGGTGTTGAACTGCTCCGCTGTGTAGTTTTTTTTTTTTTTTTTTTTCCCTGCTGGCCATGTGACTGGCTCGTGCTATTTAAAGCACGACGCTGGTTTGGGGGAGTGGGCGGAGGTGCTCGCATTCTGCTACGCTCCCGAGCCAAGACCGGGAATGGTTCAATCATGGAGAGAGATGTGACAGATTGCATACAGTAAAGGTCTGAATGTGGATAACCGAATCCCCCCCTCAATCCCACATGTTAATTCTGCACTGGACTCGATTCCACTGAACCCAGTCACTGATTGTCCTCCACTGTGAGCATTAAACCCCTGTTATAAGAGCCGGTCAGCTTTTTGTTTCTTTTTTTCCCCCCCTCCTTTTCTTACCGACGGCTCTACAATGAGCTGTGTGTTGCTGGGGGACGCGGAGAGAGATTGAGGGTGAACGGGCAGCATCTTGTTGGTATTCAAGTGCTGCGGCTGTTCCAGACGAGGCAGCTATTTTTACTCACTCGGGTGCTTTTTTTAGCGCTGGAATGGAGTCGGAGGAGGGCCAGTGCGCCTGTGCGGCCCCTGAACGCTACTGTTCGTGAACGTACCTGAGCACGACTGCTCGTGCCACCTCCTTTGCAAAGGGAGCTGCTTCTCTTTATAAGGGAAGAAAGGAAAAAAGCATCTTGCTAATAATGTTGCTTGCACTTAAAATATAAGTTCTTCACATTTAACCATCGACGCCAATAAACAACCCTTTACACTCCTATAACCTTTCCATTGTCCAAACAGTTATAGTGGGAAAGAGTTGATGTGCTTCAATCTAAGAATTGTTCACTGAAAGGATCTTTGGGGAAACCAAAACTGGTTCTGTGGCATTGCTGCCCAAAAAAAAAAAACTTTTGGATTTTGTGAAATTCTGATGGTTGACTGTAGAAATGTTGGACTGCTAGCCCACCTTTTCGTGTCTATAACCCCATTCCTTGTATGGAAGTCTGGGAATTGTCCCCAAGCTCTCCCCACTCCATGTTTGATGTGTTCTGGTGTACATGCTTACCTGTATAAGTGACATTAAGCATGGAATTCCTTAAATTTGTCTGAAACTCTTATGCCTGTTCTTTTGTAAAATACAGTTCTATGCATGGCGTCTTTGTCTTGTTTGCTTTTTAAATGCTGCTTTGTTGGAGGAACAATTCTTAGTGCTGTCTTGGTGCAAAATGTATTTCTGACAGTGTGAAGAATTTTCTTCTTTTTTTTTACCGATCAATGGAAGTGTGTAAACGATATTTTAGGTCTCCATATTCTCCAAAGTTCTTGTCGTTGTTTAGGGGACTCTTCCTCTCAAAATTACTCACCCTCATGTTCAAAACCTGAATTACGTTTCTTTTTTTTCCTGCAAAACACAATGTTGGTAGTCAAACAGTTTGGATTCCCATTGACGCAAAACAAGGAGACAATCATACGGCTTGGAAACATGACTGTGAGAAAATGACCGAAGTTCAGCACCAAAATGAACATCTCTTTAATGAAATTTTGTCCCATTGAGACAAACCAGAGCATGCTTTCATTCTTGGGATGAATTTGAAAAGGAGCTTGTGATTCACCTTCTTTTGTTCTTTCTCTCTTTCAATCCAGTGCTCACTCCCGTTGTCGTGCTCTCTCACTTTCTACCCACATCTGACTTTGCGCAGTCTCCCTCTGGTTTCTATTTTTAGCAGCCCCCAGGATCCCTTCTCACCCCTCCTGTGCTGTCGTGTTCTACAGACGTCATAACCCCCCCCCCCCCCCCATCCTCTCCCCCACAGCCTTGTTCTCGCGAATGTCCACTGCCCATGCCACACTTTGATCAGCATCACACATTTTGTTTTATACCTTACTTTTTTCTCTTGTAGGTTTTGTAAAACAAGAGCATTATGGGATGGTCCCAGTTATTAATTTCATTGTGCGTTAAAAGCATTTTATCTGTACAATCGTAATTGTGGGTATCATGTCTATGCCGCTTGCGTCACTAAAAGGAATATCAAATGACTCTTTTCAAACATGTATATATTCGTTATACAATTGCCCCTCCCCCTACTCATGCCATTGGTCGAGGCAGTGTTGTCAGTCGGAATTGTGACTTGACAAATGTTTTGAAAATGCCTCTTATACTTTGAGGAAATCAACCAACAAATGGCTTTCAGCTGTGATTATCAAAAAATTAATGCTCCACCCCAAACACACACCTTTGGTTGAGCCAGTGTTACCATGTTGGGTGGTGTACACTGAAGACATCAATTTAGAAATGGCTTAATTATTGTTGTCTTTTATTCATCAAGATAATATGCTAGTCATCTTAATGTTACTTAAAACAATTGAACCACTGCATTTGTGTAAAATATGCCTGAAGTTGTTAGGATCTTATTAAAAGCAACAATAAAACATGTTTCCTGAACTACGCCATTAGTCGAACACTGCTCCGCTCCGATCCAGTGCCATTGGTTGACCAGTGCTGGCGTGTCAGGCTGGTTCCTAGTTAGGATACTTGTATGCATTTAAAGCTCAAATAGAAGTATTCTGACTCAAAAAATGATACACTTGAACTCCAACATCCCCTAAATGGCAGTTTAGTTGACGTAAGGCTGTTTTGACTTGAACCTGGTGTATCCGAGTACCTGTTTGCCCTGAATGTACCTTTTTGATAAGTTTGTTTTTGATGAAAAGTTAGCAATTGAGCTGCCGCAAATACTGATCCAGACTATTTCTTTCTATCTTCTCTAGTTGTGACTGGAGCCACGGATGGGATTGGGAAATCCTATGCGGAGGAGGTAAGGGTTTCTCTTCTTATTTATCTCTTCGCTCCACGGAAAGCACAGTGACTCATCACAAGACAGAGGTTTCACTCTGAGGCCAAGAGAAGGAGGGTGACTAGAAGACTACTGGTGGAGAAAGACCCGTTACCTCATAACTTGTACAGTTCTTTCAAGTCACTGCTCACTCCAAAGTTAACATCAAGCTTCGTCTTTGGCCTTTTCACAACGGGTTAAAGTAATGCGAGCAATCCACCATAGTGCAATATGTGAAGGCATTACTGCTTTCAAACAAGTTTCCCCCTCAGACCCCAAACCCATGCTATTGTTTGAGCCGCTATTGCTAACAATGCTATTGTTGCCCTACTGATTAAATCTCAAACGGAAATATTTATAAAACTACATGCGTACAAGAAACCATCTTTAGAGTACTATTTGTACGTCCATTAGTCTTAAATATACTTTCGTAGTTTTGGTTTTAAAATAACTTCAATATAGTTTTTGCCCTGAAAATAGCCAAAGTTGATTTTTAGGAGTTTTCTTTGCAATTATTGATGCAAATGCTTTGCATTGTTGATGTGTCATAAATGAGATGATTCAATCTCTCTCTTCTCTCTCTCAGCTTGCTCGACGAGGTTTCTGCATAATGCTCATCAGCCGTTCCCAGGAGAAGCTCGACGATGTTGCAAGGTCTATCGGTCAGTGTTCGGCTATCTGTGTATGTGTGTGTTTCACAAACTGCAGTGCTCATCTCTGTGAATGACAGACAGTCCTCCTGATGTTAATGAAACAGGGTTTATTTTTAGCCCTGGCCTGAGAGGGAGGGTGGGGGCCTGGTTCACTGACTGGGTGGAGAGCTGATGCAGCCTGGCAGGAGTGCACAGTCAAAGGTCCACGCGAGCTCCAGGGGTCATGCACGACACTTCTCAGAATAAGGCAGAAGCACTGTTTGCCTTTCCTGTTCCAGTAAATGTGACTTAATTGGATGCTAGATCACATGATGTACACAAGGAGGTCCTTGCGTGTGCCCTGACCAAATATCGACTGTTTAGACCAGTCAGATGTGTGATGGAGCATGACTGAAATTTTGCATCTAATTGTACCGTGCTCATTCGTTTGACGCTATTTCTGCTTCGATCTTTCTATATGCGATGAACAATTAATTTTTATTAATACAATATATATATTGTTAGTTTAGTGTATGTATGTGATTGGCTGTTGTCATTTTTAGTAGTTTCTGCTTTAAAATATTTCTCTTTTGGCTTTAAGTCTTTCTATTCCAGTTTTAGTACTTCAGTGTTTTTCATATACAGTAATACCTCGGTTTACGAGTGACTTAGTATACAAGCAAATGGGTGTACGAGCATTGTATTGGTCTGCAAGGGCGGGGAAAAAAAAGTTCTGACGCTCAGCATCGTTGCGCGCATTTTTACTGGAAATATCCTAACGACAGCCTCTCACAAAACAGTGACGCGGTTCCAACCCCTTTATCACCCCTTCACTTCATTCTCTCAGCGTCGCTCGGTTTGGTTGCATCATTCACCACAGTGCATACTTTTATAAGTGATTTACAGCGGTTTTACCTCCTGTTGTTAACACTAATTGTGATCGCTATTGTTCATGTAGTGAAATATATACGTACAGCATTTAGACAATGACCTCAAGATGAGTAAGAAAGAAGGGATGAAATTCTCCCTGTAAGCAGTAAAACCCTCTTCTCGTCTCCTTCACACCAGCAGCAACGCTACTCAAAGCTAAAGTGTGCGTTACAGTAAATTAAGTATTTTTAGTGTAATTGTCAATTATTAAGTATTTATACGAGATCTTAATGGTTATAATTTTAACTGTAATAGGGTAAAACCAAAAAAATATTTTAAATGGACATTTATGGTCGTGTGGAACGAATCGAGTTTTTTTATTTATTTTTTTAATTTTTTTATTGCATTCTTATGGGGAAAATTGTTTTGGTGTACGAGAATTGAGTTACGAGCGAGCTTTTGGCACGAATTAAACTCGTATCCCGAGGTATTACTGTAATGTCTATTTTTAGCTTCATTTCAGTCTCTGAGCAGGTTTTTTCTTCTATGTTTTATGAACAAACAATACCTTGATAGTCTTAACTCTCCCATGATCAGCTCTGAAAGGGAGTCATTTAAGCTCAATGGTAAAGAGTTAAAGAGTAAAATAAAGAGTTGTGGTGTGTGTGGAGTTTCTCATTTTAACTAAAATGTTAATTTAAGGATTGAGGTTTGAAGGGGAAACCCCCAGTACACACAGAATGGGATAAGGTTATGGCTAATCATGAACCAGGATGCAATTCGCCAAACTTAGTTTTCAAACTTCACATTTGTATTGATCACCCTCTATTTAGGGTGTTAAAAGTCACACAGAGCAGTATCCCACAAGCCCCAGAACAAAACAAAGACTTTGGAGCTAATTAATGTTTTCCCGTTCTTAAAATAACCCTTCGATTGTAGAAAAAAAAATGTAAATGCTGCAGGACTTGAGAGGAATTTTCCTCTCATAACTCAATGGAACAGTGTTTAGACAAATGAGCCTTTGGACAATAAATTCTAATTGCTGCAGGCACCTCAAACAACAGGAGGGGAGGGGAGATGTAGGAAGTTCCTCAGACAGCCTTTTGTTAGTACACAGCGCCCCTCGCTGGCAAGAAATCTGTGTTTTGGTGCAATGGGCAAAGTCCCAGAGAAGTTATTTTTAGAACAGCAGCA
Organism: Rhodeus uyekii; assembly: GCA_037043235.1. Classification (NCBI taxonomy): domain Eukaryota; kingdom Metazoa; phylum Chordata; class Actinopteri; order Cypriniformes; family Acheilognathidae; genus Rhodeus; species Rhodeus uyekii. Next base: position 8,419,092 of record JAWRVZ010000003.1, read on the forward strand.
ATAGCAGGGATGCCTGATCATGGAAGGGTTCTCCAATGCCAATATTAGGTCTGCAGCTGGGATGATGACAGTTTCAGCATTTTATTTTTCTTTGTGGTCATTTCTCAGCGTTTAATGTTTCTAATTGCAGAAGACGCATATAATGTGGAAACCAAAACCATCTCAGTGGACTACAGTAATGCTGATATCTATCCTAAAATCGAAAAGGGTCTTGCTGGATTGGAGATTGGAATCCTCGGTAAGTTCGTCTGTCTTTCATTCTATGTGGAGCCTTTAAAGCATGTCTTGAAAGTGTAACAAACCTTCAAGTTTTGAAAGCTGACACTTGCATAACTTTCATTCACGATTGCCTGTCAGTGTTGTTTGAAACCTCTTCTAGTTGGCCTCATCTTCTCAGATTGTCGTTGCTCATCTGAAATCGTGATTTTGAGGAGTTGTTTTGTGTGTGTGTGTGTGTGTGTGTGTGTTTAGCTCATTTCTGATGCTCTATCACCACATAGTGGTGATTTGTGGAACATTTCAGATGCACATTCTCAATCGCATTCAACATCTAATCTATTTTTATCCTTTGTTCCATAGTTAACAATGTGGGAATCTCCTATCCATACCCCGAGTTTTTCCTCCACATCCCTGATTTGGAAAACGTGAGTTACTGCTTCATCTGAGGAGGTTTAAATATCAGTTGCCACCTTACGGTTAAGAAATATTCACAAGCTCACTTCCTTTTGCAGTTCATCACCACTATGATCAATGTCAACATCACCTCAGTGTGCCAAGTAAGTAGAGACAAATGACACATTGGGCTTTCAAATTCTTAATTTTGAAAAATGTAAAAGTACTGCAACGTGACCACTTTGATGTACTTCTCCTTCTGTAGTACCTGTTCTCTCTCCCTTTCTCTGTGTGTTTTTCTGATCTCCACCAACGCTTCCTGTGTTCGCCACCCACTCACTCTCTCTCTCTCTCTAATGCAATATTAGCATTTCAGATTTTTAATGTCGCATTACATGTAGCATGCGAGTCTGTCTAACTCCTTTTTTTTTTTTTTGGTCTCTCTCTCTCCAGATGACTCGTTTAGTTCTGCCCAGAATGGAGGCAAGGTGAGTCCTGAAGCAAGTGGTGTTTATCAAAAAATCCTTCCAGCTTGGAATTCCTAACACGACTGCTGTCACATTCAGTGCAGCTTCAAAACAGGGTTTTTCCTCTTGAGTGTCGCGCACCCCCCCCCCCCCCCCCCCAAAAAAAACACACGCACTCTTTGTGTGAAATTGAAAAGCAACAATGCACAGATCAGATTGGCTACTCTGGGGTCACATGCAACTCGAGGGCCAATAACAGAGCTGGGCAAATTTTGTACAAATAGGTCCAACCCTCTGCACTCCCTAGTACTGCTGCAGCTGCAGGGGTACTGCATGAGCTGGTGCCATGGCAACACGCATGGCGACCAACATTAGACGTGTGTTGACGTGAAGTACAGTGGGTTATGGCTTCTTTCAGGTTTCCACAGCTTGAAAAAAGACCCCATTTAATGTCCATGTAAAACATGAATGTTTGAAATAAAGGTGGCCTTTTTACATTACAGAGCTAAAGGTGTCATCCTCAATATCTCCTCTGCCAGTGGCATGTTCCCCCTCCCACTCCTGACCATCTATTCCTCCACCAAGGCAAGTGTCGTCACAACATTCTGCACAGAAATATCAGTGGTCATAATTGTTTCAAAAACAATTGTTGCACTTTTATAAAAAAAATTAAGTTGGCCCTACAATTGTTTTAAAATTCGGTGGTATTAGATTTGATTGGTCCGTTTAATGTATATTGAATTGTTTGTGCACATTTTTTTTCTATTTTTACATTTAGATTACCTTTGCCATCATCTAACACTCACTTAAAGTGAATCTTTAAAAACATTAATTTAATAACACTTAAGTTTGCAAATCTCAAAATGACAGTGAGTATACAATTTTCATACTGTACCGTATAATGTTATGATGCCTAAATTCACTTACTGCATTCAGAAATGACTTATTTTAGGGTTGATGTTCTGTTTTGTTTTTCGGAGGATTATTTTTGTCGTCTTTCAACAGGCTTTCATGGACTACTTCTCACGTGGACTGCATGCAGAGTATAAGTGCAAAGGGATCTTCATCCAGGTAAGAGAACCATCATTAAATGTTACTTTATTTTTGTTAATGCCATAATGCAGTGAAACAACACTAAGAGGAGGGAAGAAGTATCGCAGGATCTGAAAGTGTTCTTTTAATGAATAACAAATCTCTCGGTCCTTGTCGCAGAGTGTGCTGCCTTTTTTTGTGGCAACCAAGATGACCAGGATCAGGAAGCCGACCCTGGACAAGCCCACCCCTGAACGCTACGTAGCTGCTGCACTAAACACTGTGGGACTGCAAGACCAAACCAACGGCTATTTCCCTCACGCCTTCATGGTACGACTGCCTGAACATCTCTCTACAACTCTACCCAGCAGGGTTTAATAAAAGTCCATTAGCTAGGTTTCCATCCAAACATGTGAATTTAACCGACTTTATTCGCAACAGTTTTATACAACTGTTGCAACTTTGCATGTGTTTCCATTCCATCGAACAAAGTTGTCTCTTCCTGATAAGCTGGCAAAAAATATCACCAAGTAAAATGGAAGTTACAGTAGTAGAAGCCACTGTACATAAGAGACTTGAGTCTCCGAACGTACAGACGGAACTCAAACATGGTCATGTTACATTACATTTGTGCGTTTGACAGACTCTTTAATCCAAAGCGGCTTACATTACATTCAAGGAACTCATTGAATCAGTTCTTGCTTTCTCTGGGATCGAACCCGTGACCTTGGTGTTGTAAGCTCTACTGATTGAGCTACAGGAAGGCTGTAAGCAATGTTACATTGCTGATTGGGAACGCAGTTGAGTAAAACTGTTCTGGGAGGTAATTACGGTATACCAAACCACTTTAAGAAACTTTTCTGTGGCGTTTCAAAATCCCTTTTCGGATGCTGTGCAACAAGATTGGTGCACTGGGTCAGTTACCAATTATGCTGTCACATCTTTTTTTTTTTTCCGACGCACCAAGAATGAATTTGGTTGGTGTTCATCGCAGTTGTTGCATCTTTGCGCTTACATCAAGCTGCATTGAAATTATTTTTTTTCTTTGTTTTGATAAATGTGCGTAAAAATAGGTGGATGGAAGCCTAGCTAGTGACCATGTTTGTCACCCTAACCTTGTTTGTTTGTGTCCCAAAGGGCTGGTGGATTGCCATCGTGGCCCCCATCAAGCTGGTCATCTGCCTTGGCCTGCGATTGAACAAGTCCCAGCGTGGAGGCTACCTCAGGAGGAGAAAGCTGCGATAGTTCGAAAACATTCTGTGATGGAAATGAAACGGGACTAAATGTTTTATATGTGCTGAGACTTGGGATTCACTTTGAATCCCATATCTTTGAAGTGCTTCCTCTTATAACATATATCAGTTTTTGTTTTCTTTTTGATATTTGGACATGTTCACGTTCCACAATGACTCGTTGCTGAAATGGGAGGACCAATCTTTCTTTATAGGGTGAACAAAGTATTACATTTTGGAGAGTGGGTTCTGTGGCCACTGCTGTTGTAAGCAGTGGGCCATTTATATGGTGATGGTGTCTTATATTTATTTAATTACTAATTATGTATTTTCTTTTTATTTGGGATAATCTACTTGCACTCTTATTAACTACCAAAAACTTGTTTGCTATTGTGCCTTATAGTGATAAATGGGTGCTGGCCTTTCTTATCAATTTAACATGTTTAGCAAATCAATGGTGACTCATTCTTGAATCCTGTACTGTATTGATATAAAACCAAAGGTCTGATTTAAGTGTATTTTTGTCCATTGGCCTTTTCAGGCTGAAAGTTTATCCTGTTAGCTTTGCTTTATTTAAAACCTGTGCCTTTATTTTATAGAATATAAAACTTGGTTGTGTTTATTGAATGCACGTTTACATGATTTTCTCTGCTGAAGAATTTAAGGTGTGGGTGGAATGTCACCAGTTTGTCTTGGGTTTCATCCAAACATGCATTTGAGGTGTATCTCTGTATGATTTTTTTTTTTTTTATGGACCAGTGCCAGTCAGGTTGAAACATCCCGGTGGTTGATCCTCCTCCGCCCCTGGTTTACCTTGAATGTTCTCATTCCAGACGTGTTGAAGAGTGGAACACATTGTGCTGCTTTACTGATGCATCACAATCCAAAGTGCTTGTTTGTTAATAAAAATGACTTTTCTGTAATTTTGTATTTGTCTTTTCAAATAAATTTTATAATACTGTGAAGGTTTGTTGTTGTTTTTTTTTTCATTAGATTCCGATTAATGTCGGTCCATAATTCAGTTCTGATCCACTTGTTAAATTAGGTTTTAATAGTTCTGATACTTAGGATATGTATGGAAGGCATTATTTTATATATATATATATATAAGCTGCTTTGTTACTCTTGAGACAAATGTTTTATGAAACTGGACACAATCCTTCAAAATGAAGTTTGCTAAAAGAACCACTTCTCCTGAATGACTCAGACATTTACAAATATTGAGGTTTAAAACTTTGATAAGTGTTTTACAGCCATCTGCTAATATTATAAAACTTAATGATCTTGCTTTTTAATTACCTAACCGTTTTCTTTAAAAAAAAAAAAAGGCCTGACGATTTTCAACGTGCAATTCTACACCTGAAAGCACGTGCTCGCTGTCTATCAGGTGTTTAACCATGTTTGAAGATGCTTTACCTAATACAAAATTTATTTATAAATTGTTTAAAAGTTTATTTAAAAAGGAGGAACTACCTTGTTTTTTTCAGTATTATTCTGTAATATTTCCTAAGTTTAGTTATAATACAAAACAAATAGTAATAGTCAAGTAAGCTATCTTTAGTATACACATGGCATCTTAAATATACAATATTTGTAGTATACACATATTTGATTACGTACATTGTGTTGCTATTCAAATAGCAGTGTATTTACCGGACAGGGGTAGGAACGATCATCTGCAAGGTACGGAATTTTCCGTCGGTCGTTGTAGCAACCCGGACAAGGTTTGATGAACACCAGATCTGATTGTATGCATTAGTACTACAGAAATGTTTTGAAGAACGAGGTAAATCGACTCGAAACGAATGCGTGTAAGTATTATTGAATATGCTTATTTTGGGGACAGCTATTATGTCATTAAAAACGGATTAAAACATTTGTATCTCTCTTTAGGAAGTGTGCAAATGTAAGTATAGTAGAGGTTATCAGTCTACTTCCATCAAACATACTCATGCTTTTTATAATATGGCTCTCTATGCTCTTCTTACTTTTGAAAGGATTGGTTTTAATTATTTGATCCATAACCACGTTCCAGAATGAAATAGGAGAGCTATCCTTATTTAATATAAATGCCTGAAGATGGCAGTAAAATGCTTCTGTGGGCGTTTGTGACTCTGGGAAAGTATTTTTTTGTCCTTCTAAGGTATGAAAGCCCATGTACTTCTTGTGTTTTTGTCTTGTCAGATAAGTTTGTTTTTTGATGAGTGATAAAAGGCAGCGAGCGAGAGTCCAGGGCTCCTGGGCCAAACCTCTTCACAAACCACCACATCACAAACCACCACAGCCAACTGGTATGCCAACTTATACATTTATGCATCTGGCAGACGCTTTTATCCTAAGCGACTTACATTGCATTCAACATATTGATATTCTAATCAGTTATTGCTTTCCTTGGGGATTGAACCTATGACATTGGTGTTGCAAGCACTTCGCTCTACTATTTGAGCTACAGGAAAGCTTTATATTTACATCATAGCATCTGTTTAATATTTCCACTTGTTTCAATAAAATTCAAGAAATCAATAAAATCTTGAAAAAGGTAGTTTAAAAGTGATAAAATAAAATATATTTTTTATTTAAAAAAAGAAATTCTGTAAAAAAAAGTTGTGGAAATGTCAATGGAATTTCCTAAAATCTTTGAGTCGATGAAATTTTGTTAAACAAGTAATTTGTTTTTTTAAATATATAAATGTAATACTCAATTATTTATCTTATTTTTAATGTAAGTAATTAAATGATTTTCAAAAATCCTTGAAAAGTTGTGGAAAAGTCATGTAAATTAAAAGAAGTAATGGAAAATGTATTTTCTTTTTAAATATATATATATATATATATATATATATATATATATATATATATATATATATATATATATATATATAATATAATATAATTATTTTTAAGTTTTGTTTAACTTATCAAATAAATGATTTTCCAAAATCCTTGAGCAGTACAGTATAATCAAATGAATAGACAAGTTGTGAAAAAGTAATCAAAATTCATAATATCTTAAAAAGTCATGGAAACTTTATTAAATTAATTATTTTCTATTTAAATTAAGAGATTAAGTACATTTATTTATTTATTTTTACATTTATGAATAAATAAGTTTCCAAAACCTTATGCAGTAATAACAAATGACTTGTGAAGTTAAGGAAAAGTTAAGGAAGAATTATTACATGACAAGAAAAGTCATAGAAATTCATTGTTCAAAAGAACCCTGGAATACCCACAGTGTTAATTTTTGCCAATACAATAACCATAAATAGTTCATTTACATATAGAAATCTTAATGGTACAGTAGCAAAAACAGCCTGTTTAAATACAAAGGTCAGAGAGACAATGAAGAGTTATATAAAACTAAATTAAGTGTCTTTTTTGTTTCAAAAGACATTGATTTTATAAATGGACTTCAGAAGACAAAACATGCAATATAGGTGTAATATAGTGTATCAATGTATTTTCTGCTTCTGTTATTCTTGTTACAGTGATAAGTGTGATTTCTAAATGGTTCTTTAAATTAAAATGATTTGTGTTTGATGTTTCAGCTCAAGATGTCCAATCAGGGTCATGGAAGTTTACACCACAATCATTTGAGTTCAGTCAGCCAGCTGACGTAAGAGCTGTTCTGTAGCTTTTAAAAGCTGTTTTCTTGTACAGTTCTAATAATATTCTGTGTCTTTTTGTCAGTCCATCAGAGAGATTCCCGCAGAGAAAGTGATCGAGTGAGTGACTCAGTCCCAGGCATTTTCAACCAATAAAACCCTGTTTATTGATATACCACATGTATATAGTTTTTTAATATACAGTAATACCTCGGTTTACGAGTTTAATTCATTCCAAGAGCGAGCTCGTAAACCAAAATGCTCGTACACCAAAACAAATGTCCCCATAGGAATTCACTAAAAATCTATTTATTCTATTTATGCTCGTAATCTATTTATTCTATTTATGCTCCAAGGTATCACTATATATATATATACAGTATATATATTCACTGCATTGTTTTAATTTTTTTCAGAAATGCTGGTGACTTTGAGATTAGTCAGGGGCCGACTGGAGTTTCCCGGTAAAAATGCTCTGATTTAAAGTAACATAAACTTTTAAAAAAACAGTCACCTCCAAAAGAAATTTTCCAGCATTTGGGTAATTGTTTACTGTTTTTCTGCCTAGACTGCGGCTCATACCGGGGTTCCTACAGCAGGAGGAGGCAGACTGGATGTTTAGTAAACTCCTCGCTGAACTGCCCTGGTCACAAAAGACCAATTATAGGATGATGGGTAAGTTGTTTGTTGAAGTACTGTAAATTTGGGTGGGGGTATATGCTGTTTTAATCTCTAGAGATTATGTCCAAGATTAACCTTGTAATATCTGACATGTGGAATAATAGTCAGAAAATCAAATATTGTGTTTATTGAACTGTTTATTGAAAATTTAAACAAAATATTTAAAACTTTTTTAAAAAGTGATATATCAGGCTTTTTTGGCTCATATAGTGAGAATGTAGCTCTCTAACTCAAGGAGGACCAAAACCATTAACTTTTATTCTGAGGCCCAAACCGGCGGTTTAGTGCATTTGCTTATATTTAAATGGTCAAAAAGAATGCTGAAATTCTAAAAGCTTGTAGTATAAATTAGTTTGATATAGTAGAATACTTAAATAAAATGCATATAAATATCATTTGAAACTCAATTTCTCCCAATAACATTTCTTAGTAAGATGATACTTAGTTTTATGATCAAAGCTCTGTAGGAAGCAAAACATGTAATACAATGCAATATAACCGTGTTTGAGAGTGAATAAAAAAACCTCTCTCATTTTAACAGAAAAAAAAAGAAAGTATGAATAATTATTTTTAAAAAGTTGCTTCAGTCCAGTAAGTGTTTATCTTGAATCACTAACAATATGAAAGTTATTCTTATGTTTACTTTATAAAATGTTACAGCTAAAAGACATGAGAACCACAACCTGAAGGTGGACATTTTTTATAATTATACTAAAAAGCCTTTTATTTAATAAAAAATATATATATATAAACTACCAGTCAGATGACAGAAGTCATTGTGGACAACTGTTTTTCAGCAGTGTTGATCATGTCAATAATTTAGAGGCCTTAGAAATTTGTCTATCAAACATGATACAGTTGTCTTTATAGGGCAAAAAGTGTGTATGAAACCTGTTTAAATATAATAAAAATAACTGAACATTAAGCACTAACGCATATCTGCTTAATAATTCTATGCAAAGAATCCACCCATGCAGTTGTAGTTAATGCAACAAAAATTATTTATGTAGTCCCAACACAAATTATATAAGTAAACCTCAATTTGTTCATATGTAAGTGGACTGAACCCAATGAAATTAAGTTGATAAGTGATAAAATGTTCAGTAATTGTGTTGCTTTGCCTCATTTTAATAAAGCGAACTGAAAAAGCATTACACCATTTTTCCTGTACATTGGGTCTTGGTGCTAATGTGGGAAAACAGGTTCGAAGTCTAAAATAAGCATGTGCATGATCTTGTACATGTATGATGACATTTTGCATCCATCCCACTCAGACGTGTTCACTTCCAACTGTGACTCACTCTTTCCAGTCCTTCTCCATCAGTAAATTGGCAGGAATGCCACTGCCTCCAGTTCCCTCATCTGTTTACCTTCTCCAGGACCGACATCATTTGAAAAAGTCCCCAAAATACCAAATGTTTAAACATTTGCTTTGGACCAGGAGTGGTTCAAATTTGACTGTGTCTGATCGAGACTTGTTTTGACAAATATATTCTGGTTCAGAGAAGTTTCGTCCCTTATTTGGTGCGCTAAAGATCAGCACATCATCAAGTCGTCACATTTATTTATATAGAGCTTAATACAATACAGATTCTTTTGAAGCAGCTTCACATTAATACATAGGAAAATAGCTGATGATGCAAAAGTCATTTATGAAACATATTTGAAACAAGTATGTTTAACAAGTATGAAACAAGGCAGCAGTCATTATTCAGCTCAATTCTATTCAATGTTGATTCAGTTCAAGTTTTGTTCTCAGTCGATAGTGTCAGTAGAGTCCAATCACTAACATTAAATGTTAGTGCAAAAAGCCGAACATAATTCATATTAAGTGTGTTTTGCACTACAGGTGATTCATATGAGGAACCCAGACTCACTTGTTGGTACGGAGAGCTGCCGTATACATATTCACGTGCCACTATTGAGGCCAATGCTCAGGTATATTATATGATCTCCTATTTTCACATTCACATTTCACAAAAATGACATCTTAAAGCATCTCTTTCCATGTTTCTGTCTTATTAAAGTGGCATCCAGTTCTTACCACCCTGCGTCTGGCTGTTGAGCAGAGGAGCGGACACACGTTTAACTCGTTGCTGTGTAACCTGTACCGGGACGGTAAAGACAGTATAGGCTGGCACAGTGACAGCGAGCCTTCTTTAGGGCCCCAGCCCACCATCGCCTCTCTGAGTCTGGGTGACACTAGAGTGTTCAGTCTCCGAAAGCAGCCACTTCCCGTGAGTCTGTAAATGTGCCATTTATAACCTGTCACAGTCATACTTGGGTTTAAATGATGGGAATTATGGTATTTACAATAAGGATGTACGATACATTAGTGTGACACGATTAAGTGTTATAAAACCAAAAATGATATGGCTGGCAGCATTATGAGCTCTCTGATGTTTTCCACCAGACAAGAGTGTGATAGTTTAATATTTGAACTGAGAAAATTAAGACAGACTTAAATATTAGAGTTGTTATTTATTTTACAATTGTACTGTAAAATAAATATTCATTTCTTAAATTGTTTTTTTATTTAACAGTGAAATGTTACATCAGTAATGTTTTTTATTTAATTTAATAATAATAATAATAAAAATGATTATTTTTATTACTTAATTTTTGTATTTTAAAGTGGAATATTACAGTATTATTTCTTATTTTGAGTTAGTAATAATTATAACTATAATTATAATAACAATTAATGCTGTTGTTGTTGTTATTATTATAGTCATGTTTAAATATAGAATCACAATAGTTTTGTGCAGCTCTACCAACAAGCTTTATTTGGAGACAATATTTTATCAGAAGACACTGTTTAATGTTTAGCAAATCTCAAAATGAATATCCATTTCAGGAGGACAACGGAGACTACAGCTATGTGGAGCGCATACGCATCCCGCTGACACACGGGACCCTTCTGCTCATGGAAGGCTGTATGCAGGCGGACTGGCAGGTACTGCTTTGAAGAAATGATCTGATTTTGATAATCACAACAGAATCAGAAATTTTTTTCTAAGTTGCACCACAAGCTCAGACGGCAGCAGGAAAACTGCAAGATTTCACTGGTGTTTTAGATGGTGTTATCGTGTCTTTGGGGAGATCAATATCAGAAAATCTCATCCTCCTCCTGGAAATTAGTTGAGATGATTTTCAAGAACTTTTGCCAAGATTTTGTTCTAGATTTAATGTTACTAGGAACTGGCGGGAGTATTTGTTTAGTCTAATATAATCGCTGAAGCTTCCAGTTAATAACAGTCTTTAAAAAAACTCTGCTGATAAGCTGAACTGTGAAGAAAGGCTGAAAACGGTTTGCTGTTGAGTGTCTGTGCAGACACTGTTTTCTGCTGATGTGTAATAGGGGGAAAGTGAACATGTTTCTTCGGAAGCAGACAGTGTTTCCAAGGAAGAAAATACTAGAGACACTGGGGAGAATTCCCAAAACGTACAATATTTCATAGCAGAAGCGAACACTCTCGCAATCGAGTTAACTGGTAGATAAATACTCTAAAATAAGAATGCTTTTCATGTCAATCAAGTCATTATAGTCACTATTTTCAGCGTAAACATGCTTCTATTACATGCAAATTAGACTTTTCATGATAATAGTAATAATATAATATTATGATATTGTGACTTATGAAATCTTGACATTTTTTTTCACAAAGCTTACTACTTCCCAATGTAAGGGGAATTTTTTTAGATATATATTAAATAGTTTATATAAATCATATTAATAAATATATAATTTGTATAAAATATAATTTATATTTTTTACTTGATTTAATGGTTCTTTACATTTTTGTCATTTAATTGAACTTATTTTTTTTTTTACATTTTCTATTGGTCATAACAGCAGTTAATCATCAAATGACGATCAAATTAAGAAAAAAAGCTGTATACCAAGTCATATCTATATAAACAGTGTAGATGAGTGAACTTTGTGCATTTAAAAAAAAAAGTAATAATTTTTTGTGTTTTAAAAAAAAAGGTTTTTGTGGTTTTTTTTACATTTTAATGTAAAAACCTGCTGGAAGTTATTTCTGTCTTGTTTAAGAGTTGTTTTTGGATTCCGACTCAAGATGAACCACAGGCCTTTGGTGAGGCACAAAGAATTGATAAAGGTCAAAAACATTTTATGGCGACATCTGAAAACAGTTTAAGAAAGGTCACTCGCAGATTGTGCCAAAAAGCTTTCAGGCGATCTTATTAAGTTGACATAACTCTCATTGACCTGTCAAAATAAAGCTAACTAAACCCACATGTTACATAATTGTCAAAGGGATGTCCTGAATCAAAAATATAGCCACGAACACCACTTTAACATTGTTTCTGTGCATGTAAACATACTGCTTTTGCTTAGTCAAGCTACATTCTTCATCTTCTGTCTGTCCAAATATACACGACGCAATGTGTAGTCGTGTATTTGAATTATTAGATACACATCATGCATCACTGCTGTCCTACTTTATGAACCTAATGGTTGGTTTAATGGCTACATTGCCTCATTGTGAGTGCAGTTTTAACATTATTAACGTTCTTTTGTACAGCACCAGGTGGCAAAGGAGTATCATGACCGTGGGCCTCGGATAAATCTCACTTTCCGCACCATGTACCCAGAGCCAGAGCGTCCCACTTCTGTGAGATCTGTGAGATGATCGCTGACGGAAGAGACAGCAGGATTGAAGAGGTCCGTCTCATTCACAGGCTATAGTGTTAAACACATCCTTTCTGTTCAATTTAATTTAGGTTCACTTTCAAAGCTTGACTGGCATTATTGTATTTTTGTTTACATAAATAATTATTTTTCTCACAGCAGTTGTGCACAAAGTAGCTTTTGTTCCTAAACTAAAATCAAATGAATGGTGCCAAGTGGCCCATATTTTGGTTACAGCCCCTCAAAGACTCTTTTTATAGGTAAATTGCTGTTTAAATATTGCATGTTCTGCAGTGTTTCATTTATTGCTTGTGGTGAATAAACCTGAATTACAAACATTTATTCAGTGTCATTATGGGGTTAGTTACACTGCCGTTCAAAGGTTTGGGGTCAGTTAGAAGGTTTAAAAAGAATTCTCTTTTACTCAGTCTGATCACGAAGACTGCATTTATTTGATTTAAAAAAAAAAAAAAAAAAAAAAATTAATATATATATATATATATATATATATATATATATATTGTGAGAAATTATTGCAATTTAAAATAACAATTTTCTCTTTGAATATATATATATATATATATATATATATATATATATATATATACAGTATATCTGTAATTTATTCCTGTGAAACAAAGCTGAATTTTCAGTACTCCATCAGTACTACATCAGTACTCCAGTGTCACATGATCCTTCAGAAATCATTATAATATGCTCATTTGGCACTCCATTATTAGTAAATGTTCTTATTATTAGATAATTTGAAAACTTGATTTTAAACTTGCTGCTTAATATTTTTATGGGGATCATGCTACATTTCTTCAGGATACTTTGATTCATAAAATAATTTAATTATAAACATCTTTACTATTTTTGTCATTTTTGATCAATTTAATGTGTCCTTGTTCAATAAACAATATTTGAACCCTAGTGTATATCTTTTGTTTTACAAATTTTCATAATTTTATAATTAAATTTAGACATGGGAGATGTAAAACATTTTATTCAAATTTAGCCTCTTCAACAAACACAACAATCCACAATGTGTCCTTATTTTTATTTTTAAAAAATTGAATAATTGTTTTATGAGGTTTTTAATATTTGAAGGCCTGTCTGTCTTTCCAGTATGTTTGTTTTTTCAACATGTATCACGTTTTCTGTGCAGATGGTTGTAAGATACGCAGCTGACTGCTAGCTCTTCTCATTACTGATGAGTCACGGTCAAGTCCTTGTGTGGTTGGTTGAGCTAAATGGATCTCTCTGTGTCCACAAACATCACCACCAACCTTGAAAAACAAAGACAATGTTAACAAAGAAAACATGAATATTATATAACGCTGTTTAAACTGTTTCTTGAGTCTTTCTTGAAATTTTTGCATATTCATTCACTGGATTTCAAATATAGGGCTGCTATATCACTCTTTAAAGAAAATATCCTTAAATACGGGAATGCTGGCGAACCGTTTTGGCAATGTGTCTCTCTGCCGAATAATATCCAAAGAACTGCAAAATGTTTAGAAACTACAAACTATAAATCTCTTGCTCTTGCTTGTGACTTCCAGTGATTTGTCGGACCTCCTTAATTTGAGTTACTTGGTGTTCCTTTCTGCTCGGTTGGCAATGCAATGCCTTTCAGAGCTTCCCCATAAAGACTGACCTGCACATGGAAATGCTGCTTCTGTTCTGGAATGCAGGGACCCTTGCTGTGTAATGGGATCACTGACCATTATTTTTTCCACTTCAATTAACTTTGTTATAAGTTTCATTCCCAGAGTGTGCTGGGAGATCTGTTGGGTTTGGGTAAGTAGTGTGTGCAACAACTCTTTTCAGCTCTTACTGAGAAAAATATCCTGTACTCACAGTTAAAAGAAAATTCTATCATCATTTTCTCACCCTAAGTTGTTCCAAACCCATATATATTTCATTCATCGTTGAAACACAAATGAAGATAGATTTCGGTCCCTCTTTTGAAACTCCATTGCACCCAATATTCAGTCTACATAAAAAGTTCATAAAACATTAAAATAAATCAACATGATTTGAGCAATTAAATCCAATGCTTCTGAAAAGATATGATCACTTTCGGTGATGAACATTGATCAACACACATCACCAGTGAGGTTTGTTCACAGTTGTAGTTCAGTTTGCTTGGTTCGTTTGGTCTGCACCAAAAAACAAACACTTAGTCCTGATCCGCTTGGCGTTCACATTGCTGTTTTAACACCAAGCCTAAAGCTATATGGATATGTTCACAGCCTGATTAGTCAGCTTTTATTACGTATATGAATTTACATTTTTTTGGTTTTTAATTGTGAAGTAGGTGCTCAACTTTCTTCTCCTGTTCTCCAGAATAGCAGCACAGCTGAAAGATTTGTTTGAGCTCTACTGTACATCCGTGAATGTGCATTTGCTTCAGCCTTATTATTTAAATTTTTGTGTGAAAGGGTCTTTACATTTGCCCAACAGTAGAACTTTATAATAAAACACACTCAAACAGGCCCAGTGCTGATAAGAGAAGTAATGCAAAAGTAATGTAACATTACTTTTCCTAAAAAGTAACTAACGCAATTAGTTACTTTTTAAGGGAGTAACGCAATATTGTAATGCATTACTTTTCAAAGTAACTTTCCTCAATACTGGTGAACACCCTAGTTTATGCAAAAACAAAACAATGAAATTTGTTCACTTGTGCTGCACAAACAGCTTTGAGTTTCTGCCAGAACCAGTTTCAGTTTCCACAAGAACCAGTAAAGTCTGTTCTCATGTATCATGCAAAGTGCTTAAATCAGCAAGGTTCATTCTCATTTGTCACAAACGCGATTGTGTTTCTACATTCAAACAAGTTCAAGTTTCCCATGGACTTTCAATGGAGGGACAGAAATCTATCAGGTCTCATAAAAAATATATTGTTTTGTTTTTTAACAAAAGACTTCTGGGTTTGAAATGACGTGAACAATTTTTGGTGAACTAACCCTTTACCATAGATGGATTTTTAAGATGGCTCTCTTTTAAACCTTCATGGGACCTCTTTCCAGAGCATCCTTAAATAAACTTTTATCAGCGTGCCCTGTATGCTTTCAATGTTTCTCAATTGCACTGGGAACGTATCTGAAAGATCAACCAACAACAACAACAAAAAACAGCTTGTTTGGGAAGTCCAATGACCCGTGTCCTGCCAGGATCCTCTCTCCCAGTAACCTTTCAGTGGCCATTAGCAAAACCACATGGATTTGTTTTTAGCACCTGCCTCAGAACTGGAAACGGTCCCTTGTGTCCCAACCACAAGAGTCTGCGGTCATGTTACGTAAGAGTCATGCAAGCGCGCCACTTGTCCCCTCTGTGGAAGCTGTTTCTTTTTCAATAAGAGATTAGAAGTGACAAACGTGCTTGAAGTCACTTTGGATTGAAGCATCTGTTGAACAACATACACAACTTTATGTCTCGCTTGGCTAACCTGTGCTTGAGCTTCTTGAAGACACGTTCCCACTCCTCCTAATTCTCAGATCAGAGAGCTGTGTCACGGGTCTAACGGAAACATGTGCGGCATCGGCACAAATCCATTAAGCATTGGAGGTGTTGTGTCTCTTGAAGTCAAGGCCTGCCTTTTAATTCCCACCACTACTAAGTCCCGGGTCTCCGTCTGTCTTAGGGGAAAACTCCTCCTTTTCCCAGCAAAACTCTGGAACAAAAACAACATCCCTTCCAAGTACATTGCACTCACCACCGTTAAGAGCAGGATCATGTTTACTCCTACAATACTGAGCTAATTAACTGTCATTTGTTTCATTAATTACAGGAATAAATGGATTGAATATAGCTTTCTCAAGGCATTTCTAGATATCCCTTTTTAGGCCCTGATTATATTTAGCTTGATATTTAATTTCTAACTGTTTACATCTTGGTATGCTCAACATATCGGTACCGTGTAAGTTATCAAATTTATCAGTATTGTAGGATATTTACAGGTAAGACCTGAGGACCAGATATGTTGAATGAAGACCAGGAGTCAGAAGTGCAGTCAATAGAAGACATTTTAGTGAAGTTTAGTTTGCAGTTTCATCAGCAGAAGCTTCAGGTCTCACAAGGAGTTCGTAGGCCGTCTCACATACAATAACATTGTTACAGCAATTATACTCTAACAGAGGGTACTAACTACGTCAATTATGACGGTTAAATGATTCAATAGGAATATTTAATTGTTAATGGTCATTTTAGATTGCTAAATGTACATTTTAGCAAATCTCAAAATTTACACTGTACGTTTAATGTTGTGAAGAATAAATTCTCTTGTAGCATTTAAAACTTTTAGTTTTTAGGGTTTTATTTTTTATTTCAAGTTAACAAAATTCTAGCATATACTTAGTGTTCTCATCCTCATATATACTGACATATCTGAGTTGGTTGTAAAATTAATAACCTGTTTAGGTAATATAAGTAACTAATGTTTATATGCTATTCATTACAGGACTGGAATGTTTTGGTCCGTGTTGGAGAAGTCAGTATGTTGCCTCTGCTAATTTTGGATGTTATACTGAGCGACTGGCCTTCATGGGAATGTGTCCATGTTGTGCTATAAATATATGGCTTTTCGACTCCTGTAATGAGGCCAAGGCCAAGGAAAATAAAGTGGCTTGGGTGGTATTTTCACCTTTTCTTTTTTTTTTATTATGTTAACAGTCAGACGTCTTAATGTGACAACAAATTTGTTTATGCTCTTTATAAACACAAGAGAACCAAATCAAGCCGCAGTGGCACTGAGCCAGAATGGAGATTGTTTTGGAATAGATGTTGCTTTGTTACTGTATGTTATCATTTAATGTAATCGTTTGATCTACCAAAGGATATTTGCATGTAAAAAAAATTAATACTGTAAACTCATGACATACTCACAAAGAGACCGGTCTTTAATCCTAATAATCTACAGAACTGAACTCCGGAAACATGGACTATAAATATTAAACCAAACAAGGCCTAATTAATTAATAGGGAACAGGTGAATGAGATGAACCAATGAGACAAATGGGAAAAACTGGGGCAAAGAAAAATAGTAACGGAACACAATAAAAAAAACTAAGGCAAAAGTAAACATAATCCTGACAAATGCCTTGTGTTCTGTGAATCTGTTGACCTTTTTTGTCTTATATACTCAATCCCAACAGTGGTTTTAAACCTCCAAGGCTCCAAGAAAATATTTAAATTGTACTTACTTTTTTTAACTTAGAAATAGCAATATATACCCAATAAAATAATTTTAAGATGAATAAATAAATCAAAATTACATTAACAAAAAATGTACTTAAATACAAATTTTAATAAAAAATACATTTTAAATATAGCTGCAAGCAGCAATTAGCGGGGTTCAAGTGCTTTAAGACCTTTCCATTAATTAAATTACAGGCCTGAAAACTAAGAATTATCTAGGCCTTAAACTAAATTAATCCGTGTTTCAAAGCTTTTTAACAGTTATCAATATAGAGCCCAAAGCTCAGGACAATATTTCGTGAAAGTAGGTTTTGAAACAATCTCCAATATTTAACAAACAATTTGATTGACAGTGGTGGTCCTAGAGGCAAAGTTGTTCAGAATGAGAAATGTTACCACATGGCATGTGCGAAATATTGCGTGATAAACAATCCTTTAGGTTTGTGAAAACATGAAGCCACCCCCCAGTGACCGATTCCTTTAGAATTTCTCACAGGCTCCTAGGGCCGTGAGCCAAACAGGCCCAGCGAGTTTCGTTCGTTTGGCCTCCTTTAACCTTGTCTGACAGCTGTTCAAATTTCATTGGTCGACAGCAACCATGTTTTTCGAGATACACGAACGTCTTACAGAAAATCGCAGCAACTTGGACAAAGACACCGAATTACAGTTTTCAAGTCAGTCTGACTTACCGTAGCCATAGCCTTTTTACATTTCAAATTAAAAATTTATATAATGCCACCAAGTGGCCAGTTGCCACATTTTCCTTTTTTCGTGACCACAGACTGTGGCCATAAATGAGTCTTCCAAGTTTGGTGAAATTCTCTCATTCTCTTTCTCTCATTCTTTCCACACTTACTTAAAACGTTTTGGAATCGCGGAGGTGAAAATTTCAAAATTTCAGCTTGTTTTGTTAGATAATTATTGACGATCAGACTCCATGGAAACTTTCTGCACTCGTTTGGTTCCAATTGGACAAGAAACCCATAGGACTCATTTGCAAAAGTAGATTTTTCAAAAAATGAAAAATCGACAACAATTTTGGCAGCAAAATTTCGTCGGCGAACATCGAATCCGAGACATGCGTTTTGCCACCATCAGTCTGATTGGTTGTAGACGGGGTGGGTACTACCATCCCTCAAATTTTCAAGTCTCTATGACTTACACTTTGGTCTATCCGATTGCTTTTAGGGGAGAAAAAAATTTGAACAATTACATTTTGTAAGTTTATAGCTTTGCTGTAGCTCAAACAGTAGAATAAATCCTTATAGTACATTTACATTTCTGCATTTGGCAGATGCTTTTATTGAAAGCAACTTACATTGCATTCGAGTTACACATTGACATTCTAATCAGTTCTTGCTTTCCCTGGGAATTGAACCCATGACCTTGATGTTGCAAACGCCACACTCTACTGTTTGAGCTACAGGAAAGCCTAATGCATAGATGTAAAATGTAGATGTTGTACATATTAGTGCAGTGTGATTTGTAGGAAAACATAACATTTGTAATAAAACGGTAAGGAACTGTAATCCTAAAACTAACCACCAGTGCAAAAAACATACATTTATGATTTAGATTTAGCACAATTTTGCTAAACAAGTCATGAGACTATGTTGATTTGTAAATCTTTTGGTTGCTTTTGTAACGAGCTTGAAGATCCTACAATTTTATCCACTGTTAAGTTTGTTCAGGATTGCCCTGCTGTCCCGCATAAGTATGCAAAATACCAGCAGCTGTTGTTGATCATGCAGGTAAAGTGGGTTATGGCTAAAATATCTGTCATATCTTTCACTGGCGTATCACTTTTTTTCATAGATGGAGACCGGTGTATTTCTATATAGTTTTTTGGTATTCTTTAGATGTAAACAGTACATAAAGAAAATATGGTAGATGCGATTTAACTGCTGTTTGCTGTTGAGTGCATCGCTTCTGCACTTTGTACTGCTTAGTCCAGAAACAAGCTATTAATCAATTTGACAATGTGTTCTTGCAACTTGGTTTGTGTAGTTGTCCTTGACATCATGACATGATGTCACCTGACTGATACGTGCGAGTGTGTCTCTGCCTGAAATAGATATAACTTAGAGTAGACTTTACTGTAACCCCTTGACGTCTGAAATATGGGATGAGTGTTACGGAGTGTTACGGAGAGGGTGAGGTGGCACCGTTAAAGTTTCCTGGTTTGCTTCTAAAGGGTCATCCTCAGGGTCCATGACTAAACGGGAATTGCCATGGTATGTTATGTCACAAAATCCAGCCCCTTTGGTTTCACACATGACTCCCAAAATGTATCTGAGCTCATCGGGAATGCCTGACATGGACTATGTGAGGGTTAATGACACAGGAAGAGAGTGAGAAAGATAGCCTAAAGAGCAGATGAGAGATGATGAAACTCATTATGGTGGTGAGACCATGGTCGTGGCATTGCGAGGTGGGAATCTTGCCATGTGCATGTCGCTGAGCTTACGACACGTCCTAGTAAAGGAAAAAAATAGTTCATAGATAGTCATCATCTCTCTCCATGACCTTATCTGACTTACTAGCAATGGCATCATTCAGTTTCTTTAATATATGTATTTTAGATGTGACATTCACCTGTTTAAGTTAAAACAGCTCTGTAACAAATATATGTAATAATAATAAAATAAATGTAATAAACAATTAAAGAGAGAGAAGAAAAATATATATATATAAATAAATTCTCTCTCTTTAATTGTTTTACATTTATTTTATTATTATTACATATATTTTTATATACAGAGAATATATATATATATATATATATATATATATATATATATATATTCTCTGTAGATTCGATTTATATCATTTTATATCAAATTAAGTAATTTTACTTGTACAAGTGAATCTCACAAAAGCATGTTCCAGTCATGCCAAAATAAATATTAAAATGTTAAAGGAATATAATTTTGCATCAAATGAAGCCTGTTTTCAGAACCATTCAGAACCAGGATTTTTTAAATTGCATTTTCATGGCAATTAAGTTCATTTGTGGTTTGAATTACTGCAATGCTAAAAAATTATTTTTCCGAACTGTAAAATGAAGTATTATTTTTAATAAATTGTAAATTGCATATAATTTACATATCAAATTACTAATTACATTTTGTAACTAAATTTGTGAAAAAATAATGGGAATTGGAAATAAAATGTATATTTATGAATGTATTTATATAGTATTATGCATAGATTTCTCCAAGTCTTTTTTGCCCATATCCTCTTACTCTCCATTTTTCTGTTCCTGAACATTTGTTTATTTCTCCCTTTTCTGATTCTCTCTGTTAGAACTGCACTTATCCTCTTCCCTCCTGGACCTCCCACCTTTCCCAACTCCCTCTCTGGCTGGCATTTATTTCAAGGATCTGATTTGGAGGGACTGGAATGGCAGCCGGAACCATGACTGTTCACAGTGGGTGGGCGGAGCCAGAGCGGAGCGGGGAGTGAAGTGGTATAAAAAGCCTGAGCTGGTTCATCCCTGTCAGTGGCACGCTCAGAAACGACAGAGATACAGACGGAGTGAACCGATATTCACCTCAAGTATCTTCTCAAGCTGTTTGTTAGCGTCACCTTCTGTCAAGAAGGATACAAGGAAAAGAGAAAGCTGCTTCAAAACATTCACCACAGGGAAACCTGGAGAATTGCAAGGCTCTCCTAACATCAAACAAGACAAACGGCCAGCCCTTGCCATCCAGATACATGGCTGCCCGTCCGATGGAGACGGTGGGTTTCGCCGTCCTACCCGCACACATCTTGGCATCGGCCATGGAGGAGTTTCCCCAGCAGCTACCGGTCCCCAAGTGTCTGGCTCGGGGCCGAAACCGGCCCCGGCGGCCCCGAGACGCACGCTTCAAGACCCAGCCGGTGACTTTTGCAGAGATCGCCGAAGTGGAGGAGGAAGGGGCTTCACCTCTGGAGGAAGAACGGGCCAGACGTTCCTTCCTTCAGTCGCTGGAGAGTCTCAGGAGGAGCACACAGACCTTAAACCACGCAGGATCCACACAGAGCTGCCGCACCGCCTCTGCACAGGCTAGTCTGGACTCCAGTGACTCAGACTCGGCACAGTGAGAAGACAGGAAGGTCTGAAGAATGACAGGACTGGAATTCGCACATATCTTCCTGTTAAATTCCTCGTTCACATCCGTTAGTCTGTAGTAGTTATGATATGCATCTTAAATGTGCAGATATCCAGTCGAGGAGAAGACTTCTGGAATAGCAAAGTTGTAGCACGTTGGAAGATTTCAGAAACCATGTAAATGCTTACGCAAATTCCTTTTTTTTAATCGTATATGACTCGAGGACTGGTGACATTTCATCTGTAATGAACTTGACAAGAAACATGATTCCAATTCCATTTTAATAGACTGATGATATTCATATCCCTTGTGCCTCCTTAAGATTGCACAGTCGAACGGGTCCTCCACTGCTGGGCAGGATGCAGACTGTCACGTATTCTTGTAATTCATTGCTGAGTTGATGAACAAACTAAAAGAACTTCAATACTGAGATGTATTTTTACAGAAAATAATCCGCATTCAGACAAGGTTTTAAACCCTGATGTCCATGAACTTACTAATGAACTCGACGAGGAGCAAATTATTGTACTTTTCATATGTATCTTATATTTATTCGCAGATTATTTTGTTATAACATAGTGATTTTTAGAGAATTGTTCTGTTGACACTGTGGACTTGTAAAGTCACTATCACTGTATGTAAGAGAAAAAAGCCTTTATACTTCAATTTGACTTTATTATCTTTGTTAATTTGTTTCATACTTTCTTTAATAGTTATATAAATAAACTTTATAACATTGGATTGATTCACTGTCTCTCATTGCAATGTTTAGCCATTCAGAGGTCAGCAAACAATTGTGTGCAAAAACCTTTATGAAAAATGTGAAATTATACAAAATAAGTGCTAAAAAAGAGGAAAATGTGACATTAATGAACACGCCGTAGACTAAAAGTGAGAGAATGACTTAAAACTAAACTGTTACTATTATTCACTAAAATAAGCATTTGTGTGTATATAACTCTTATTATCTTTGTCTCATTAATTATTTATTGGCTTCATACTTTAAATATAGAAATAAATGGATACAAAGCATTAGATCCTAATGTTAAAGCAAGAAAATTTAAGCAAATTAAAAAATAAAGTGAGAAAAGGAGTTAAAAAAGAAACATTTAGTTAAGCCAGGTTGTTTTCATTACATATTATAATGATCACTTATTATCTCCAATGACAGCATGTGTCCACATCCACATTACAAAACCACATTGCACTGGTTTCCATCTGGACTCTCTCCTCAGCGTCTGATTTCTATCAGCCAATACAGATGGCATGTAAAAATAGCACCTCGTGACTTGCCTTCTGATCTAGTTACATTATAGGAAATCTTGCCTCTCCATCCAACTGGGGAATCTTCAGTGTTGTGAAAGAATATGCTTGATACAAAACTGTGTGAGTTTATTTATGTTTGAGGGATTACCCTATGGCCCACTGTGTCAGACTAATTCATCATCTCTATGCTTTCTGACTTGATAAGAAATGTTCAATATTATTTACATTACATATGATTTCATCCAACAGACGTGCAAAAATAATGACTGGATACAGGTTTCCCTTTAAAACCCCCATCTGCTATTGGCCAGAAAAACATGAAACCCCGCCTCCAAACTCACACCACTGGTTGACTTGTTTGCATGACCTCCGTTCAGTCACGCTAAACAATTATTTATTTTAAGAATTTACTGTAAATGATTTATCTTTGCACATAATTTTTTTTATTCATGTGTCCTCGTAAACTAATATTCGTAACTCCCCTTCCCTCTTGCAGATTCATCTCTTCTCGTGTGACGTGTTTACTGGCGTGAGGGCGGGATCAATCTGTCACATGAGATTGACCATGGTCTGTTATTGGTCAATCTCATGTGAGTGACAGATTGAGACCACACCCTCACACCAGTATAGAGAAGAGAAGAGAAGAGAAGAGAAGAGAAGAGAAGAGAAGAGAAGAGAAGAGAAGAGAAGAGAAGAGAAGAGAAGAGATGACGCTGCCAGAGGGAGGGGGAGTTACGAATATTAAAGTTCACAAGGACACATGGCAAGCACTTTTTCACACTTTAATAACAAGCTTCATTTAAAAACTGCATTTTGTGTTTACTTGTGTTATCTTTGACTAATATATAAATTTGTTTGATGATCTGAAACACTTAAGTCTGACAAACTTGCAAAAAAATAAGAAATCAGGAAGGGGGCGAACACTTTTTCACACCACTGTAGTTATCGCTACACATTAAACTGTAAATGGGAACATGTAAACATAAACAAATCACCTTTAACTGTTTGCTCAGAGGAAATATTCTTGTTCATCTCTCCTTCCTGCAGCGAAGCTCCTCAGTAACCTACTTTGCGTAGTGTAGTTGCCATGGTGATTGTGAGGTCAATGAAATATGGTGTTTTGGAACTGTTGAGAGAACAAACTTTATGTTCATTTCCACCAGGCCATTTTGTCTCCTCTCATCCATTCTCTCTCTCTCTCTCTCTCTCTCTCTCTCTCTCTCTTAATCGGTCTATTTACATTTAGACCTTGCTCCTTTAATCAATAGCTTTATACATATGAATTATTTCCAAAGCTTTGTTTTCTGACCCTTTTCAGAAATAACACCATTTTTGAACTTCATAAATATGACTGCAAATTTGTCTGAAAGCAAGAGGGCTGCAGAGTGCATAATGTGCGCTGAACAAAAACAGCCTTTAATTAAAAACACCATGTTCCCAGCAGACATTTGAAATGGCTCTGCCGTTCTTGGTCAGACTGTCAGATTGTCAGAAGGAAACCACCAGTGTTAAAAGTATTTTTCCAAGCCCATTAAATTGAATTGCACAATTGAATTGTATGCATGCAATGCATCCTTTCATCCTTTGTGTCTCCAAAACACAAAATGTATGTATCTCATCCTATTTTATGAAGACTAGCTAATTCAAGTTTACATTTATTATGTCATGTTTCTTGTCATTTATGAGACAACACTTTCTCGCCATTGACAGAATTTCCCATCGTTTATGAGACAACACTTCCCCGCCATTGACGGAATTTCCCGTCGTTTATGACAGTGGTCCCCAACCCCCCAACCCCCGGTCCACGGCGGTACCAATGAATGGTACCGTCATTTTGCGTCATTTATGAGACAACGCTTCCCCGCCATTGACGGAATGTTGCGTCATTTATGAGACAACGCTTCCCCGCCATTGACGGAATTTCCCGTCGTTTATGAGATAACACCTGATGGAATTTTTCGGCTTTCCATGCTTTCACTGTTATACGGTAAGGGGCACTATTACACATCTTCTGAAATAGTACAGAATCTCCAGATCAAAACACAGGCAAAAAAGGAGCAGAAATAAGGGATAAAAGTATTGCTAATGCACCCTGAGTTTGAAGGAAAAACATAATTTTCTCAGGTTTTTGTTTAAATTGTTGCTTTTTTATGAAACACCCACTTTTCAAGTGTTGATTAAAAAAGGAATGCATGAAGCTAGAATAAAACATTTAAAAAAGGAGAGGCTGTGTTCTTTTTATATATATTTTTCATATTCAGATATTCACAACAAAATATTATTTGGGCCATGACATTTTTGAGAAATATCAAAAGCGCTGGTAGCTGACAACTTTTTTTTAAAATGAATTGCTAATGACAAAAAAACGAAATGCTCAGGAAAATTGGGATTTTGTCCCTGTATTTTGAAGATCCATTTTCACCGCATAGCTCTTGACATAAGATTATTAGAATTCAGTATAAGAATTCAGATTTGGTCTTCATTTGAATGCATTTTATTGCTTATTCACCTAACTTTTGCTCCTCATTCTGCTGTTGCCTGTTCAAGGCTGTCTGGCTTCTGTCTGCTAAAGCATTCGTTTGCTGAAACCCTGACCTACATTCTTATTCGACTCGAAGCAGAACCCTTTGGGATTTGGGTCAGAACCAAAAGTACATAACTGGAAGCACCATGTTGCCCTTGTTCTCCCAGTGTCTGTCTGTTTCTCTCATTGATCTGATAGAGACAAGGATACTGAATGAGCAGAGGGTAACCTATTTACACACTTTCATTGCAATAAGGTGGTTGGCAATTGATGACATGCAAAGAATTATTAATATATGTGTCAGGGGAAATAAATAGATCAATACTGTGAGAGAAATATGTGGTGCTGTACTTCATATCATACAAACAGCAGTCTAATTCTGCTCTAGATGGATGCACAGAGGTTTTCGATGCTGTCAATTTTCTGACATTTGTGAGAAATTTGAGAATGTTGAACAGAAACCATTTTGTGTGTATGATTATGACTGGGAACGTACCTGGGCCTTCCCTTTAATTCTCTGCTGACATCTCCATTTTGTGTTCTGACGCAGATATAACCTAGTTTGAGGGTTTTATATTTGCCAAAGCAAAAATTATCTATTCTCCAATGGCTTGCTAGGATATAAATTATTTTCTTATTTTATCCTGCCCTTCAAATCTAGAATCACTGACCTGTTTCATCTTAATTCTGTAATGAACATTTAAGTTAGTTATTAAGTTTATACTAAGTTGTATTAGAGATAAAAAGAGCGTGTTTTTTGGATTATTTTAATGGATTGTAAAGCTTGAGAAACATTTTGTAGATGGAGAAACATTAAAAAGCAAATGCTCTCCTTTGTCATGTGTTTTTTAAACAGTGTCTGGGCCAAAGTGCCATTAGTCAGCACAACTTGTTCTCTTTTATGTTTTTATCCTCAACAGACACAATGACTAATGCTCTCCAGGCAACAAACTAAGTGGCCAAATGTCTTGATCATCCAAAGATTAAAAAAACATGAGAATTTCAATCCATAAATGGTTTCTGCACCCTAAGTATACAATCATTTGTGAGGCTGTGGGGAGAGACAAGACTATTTTCTGAGAAATATATTGAAAAGGAGATCCCTTTGAATACTGTTATAAAAAAATTGGCACCAACTCACCATATTTATCTAAAAGTATCTAAAAGGCCGCTGACCTCAAAGCCAAGATCTTTTACTATTTTTATATATATATTTAACTTCTTGTTTTACCTATCTCACTTATAGCTACACTTTTTGCTCCTATTTTCATGTGACATACAAACTGTAAAACTGTAAATAAAAGCAGTATTTTCAATAAAACGTGCATCAATTAAAAAGTACTTTATTTCTATATATACAATATTGTCAAATATGGAAATATATAACAAAAACATAAGCATTAGTTGTAGGGATTTATTATTTTTAATACTAATAATACTAATAATGCATAATATATACCAAAATAGTCAACACATTAATAAGTACGCATAAACTACAATAATAAATAATATATATGGTGACAATATTGTTTAAACACATTCACGTATAATACATTTTATGTGGTATTCCTCCTCGTTTGAGGATTTTTCTTTAGCAGTGTTCAGATGCTCATATTGTTTAAAATGACAATAAAACAAAACACAACTTTGAATCCTGTCCAGTAGATGCCAGTAACAAATGAACAATGCGCTGCATACCACGCACGAGAAGAAGCTCTTTTTTCTTGACCTGACTGTGAACCAATAACAGAGCGAGAAACGATTGACGTCTTTGTATTTTTTTCTCTGGAGCTCCCTAGACCAATCAAACGAAGACAAATGGATGACGTTTTTAAAGTTCGTTCGCTCCAGCCAATGACATTCATCGAATTCTGAAGCGCGAAGAGTTTAAGGCAGAGAAGACAACGAAGGCCAACGGAAACTCTTGGGTTTAACAAAAAATACTTTCAAAATACTGCTTTTGTATATTTTCCGTGATTTTTAACCGTTTATTTTAGATAGACGAAGTTAATGGCAAAGTGTTTTGGTTGTTAACAGCACAGTAATCATGACTTGCGTCGAGAAAAATAACGTACGCGTGCGTTCGCTCGCGTCAGCTGTTGGTGAGACGTTGCGTGTTTAGCCTTCAAACGTGTTTATTGACATCTTAAAATACTGCTTTCACCTCTGTTTTCTACGTCTAGTCGAGTTCTAAACGTCTATACGTGTAGCATTTGATCGCTTGATGCGATAAAATTGTGCATGACTGCTTTTAAAGTGTAGTAAAATGGCCTCTCAGAATGTTGTTTTCGCCATCGATGTGGATTATCGACTAGAGGAGACCAACAGCACGACGAATGCCTATCAAAAACACCTCAAACACTGGATACTAAGAGTCCTGCTCAGTTTGGGACACAAATATGGACTGGAAAAAGTGCGATGGGGGTATAAATTCTTCCATTCAAGGAGCGTGAAAAGCGCAGCGCTTATAACCAGAGGATCTGATTTCAAGGAACTCCAGGAGAAGCTGTTCAGCGATTTCGAAGAGGAGCTGCATGCCAAGTTCATTGTTGAAAGAAAGTCACCCAGAAGTCGGGAAAAGTCACATAAACAGAAACCCAGCCCGGCTAGTTGTGTCCAAAATGCCTTGAAACAGATCCTCCTAGACTTCCAGTGGGACAGACCTGATCTCACATCTCCCACCAAGGTGACACTGAGACCAAGAAGATCCAGTCGAAGTGGCAGAAATATCCCTCTGCAGGACTATGACATGTTAAGTCTCGACAGAAATATCCTTTTTGTCCTATCTGAATGTCCACGATCCAAGGCAGAGTTGGATGAGTACCTGTCCATCCGTAGCGATGACAGACATGAGCAGCTGCTGCCCAAAGGTCTCAGAGATATGCTTATGCAGCGCAAAGTTGTGCTTCACTGGGCTGATTCGGGTGTACTGAGGGTAAGTGGTGGTCTTGTGGAGTTTCCATAGAACAAAATGTTTCTTTCTGTGTTTTGACTACAGTGTGTTTTTTATCCAGGCTCATCGTGTGGTGGATGACTTCACTGGCACAGACACGTTGGCACAGCTTTTGGCGCAGGTGGGTGGACGGGTGGTCCCCATGCTGTCTCCTGGTTTGCCACCGATGGACCAGTATTCACTGGCTTTGGGACTAGATGCCTTTCCTTTAGATTTCATCAATGGCTACCTTCAGTTATCTGAAAGAACGCACCAACAAGTGTTTCCTCCTTTGAGTGGATCGCTTTCCTGGATTGCAGGTAAATATGATGTCACTGATGCATTTTTATTTATCTGTTAACTTTATTTTTATTGTCATAAGTTGTATTATTAGATTATTTAATAATATTACTGACATTAATTGTGTGATTACAGGTTAAATGTTTGGGGTAAAGATAAATACCTAAACCAAGTTTAATGTTTTGTTCTTCCCTCATATTTAAAATACAGTAATGCCTCAGATTATGAGTGACTTTGTATACGAGCAAATCGGTGCACGAGCATTGTTTTGGAGTGTGAGAATTTTTCCCTCGCCCATGCGCATTTTTTTGTGGAATAGTCCTAACGCTCAGCATCTTCGCGCGCATTTATACTGGAAATATCCTAACGACAGCCTCTCATAAAAACAGTCACGCGGTTCCAACCCCTTTATCACCCCTTCACTCGTTCATTCTCTCAGCCTCGCTCGGTTTGGTTGCATCATTCACCACAGTGATACTTTTATAAGTGATTTACGTACAGTACAGCATATAGACAGTGACCTTCAAGATGAGTAAGAAAGAGGGTACGAAATTCTCCCTGTAAGCAGTAAAACCCTCCTCTCTTCTTCACGCCAGCAGAGACGCTACTCAAAGCTAAAGTGCCGTTACAGTAATTTGTCAAGTACTTTTTGAGTTTAATTGTAAATTATTAATTAGTATTTATGAGATCTTAATGGTTATAATTTCAACTGTAATAGGGTAAAACCAAAAAAATATTTAAAATGGGCATTTATGGTCATGTGGAACGAATAGATGGATTTTTTTTTTATTGCATTTTTATGGGGAAAATTGTTTTGTTGTATGAGAATTTTCAGTTATGAGCTCTTGGAACGAATTAAACTCGTAAACCGAGGTATTACTGTATTTAAAAAATAAGATATTTTAATGTGTGTATATATGTATAAATAAATCTTTTTGGGGCAGATGGGAGCAAGTGTTCCTGTAATGTGACGCTGGAGCCGGTATCATGCAGGCAGAGGTTTCTGCGTGTCCCTGTGGAGGTGGTTCTCAGAGGTGTCCTGCAGGACTTCGACACCGTCTCCCTCTCATGTCCAGCATCAGAGAGCTGGATACTGCGGTGCCCAGATGCTGAACTGGGTCAGGAGGTGTTTCAGCACTTAAAGGAGCTGTCCATTGGAGGATGTGGCATGGTAAAGTGATCTAATCTGTTGTGCTTTTTTTATAATAGACTGCAACAGTTAGGTCCCGTACGTAACATAAAAAAAAAAAAAATTTTTGTCAGACCTACTGTGAGCTACAAGGTTGTTAATTCATGATATTTGCTTCTGCTGAAGCTGTCAGCCTGCATTATTTCAGCTTATTTTAAAATAATCATGTTTAACAGTTTAACCAATTGTAGAGGCCAAAAAACCAACGCACTCCAAAAATCTCTTTAGCTCTGCTTACTCCCATGAAACATTGTAAATCTCCTTTTAGTGTTAAAGTATTAAAGTAAAAAAAAAAACTTCCTGGAACCAGTGCCGCAGAAAAAGAGGATGGGTACTATATGATTGATGTTGCATATAGTATAAAATATAAACACCTGTACAACTACAGTTAGACTAATAAACAGTTTTGCTTATGGTATAACTGGTATAATTTTATAGCCTTGAACAATGTGTAATTCTTAGCGAAGAACATAAATACATCAGTATGGTATAATATACAGTAATACCTTGGTTTACGAGTGACTTGGTATACGAGCAAATCAGTTGAACAAGCATTGTATCGGTGTATGAGAAAAAATTTCCCTCACCCACGCGCATTTTTGTGTGGAAAAGATCTAACGCTCAGCATCAGTGTGCATTTTTACTGTAAATATCCTAAACACAGCCTCTCATAAGTCATATAGAAAGAAGGTACGAAATCCTCCCTCTAAGCAGTAACTGCTTATTGCAGTGTTTTATTGCATTTTTATGGGGGAAATTGTTTTGGTGGACGAGAATTTTGGGTTACGAGCTCTTGGAACGAATTAAACTCATAATGCTGTACATGCTATTTTAGGATGCATGTTATTTTAATGTTAAAAGCCAGCACTCAGTGTAATAAAGGACCCTTAATTTAGTTCATGTTGTGGATGTTTTAATGTGTAAATGTTTGTTATGCAAAGGTACATGCAAGAGCACTTTATGGTCCATGATGGATGATGTTTGCATAAAGTACAAAAATCTTGAAAATATTTTTTGACTTTATTTGCACAGCTGGCAGAAGTGAGTGAAGGAGGCGTGTTGTGTTCAGCGGTGCTGTCAGTGCTCTCCACCTGCATGGCTCAGCTCACTGTTCTTCAGCCTCTGGTTACTCAGGAAGACCAGCTCCTGCCCGCAGACCTGGTTTCCTTGGACTCTACAGACATTTCCAGTGACTTGCCCGATGTTGTCAGCAGTGTTCTCAATGTCATGTATGACATTATGGAGGATGAGGATTGCTCAGGTGTTTGTTTTATTTAAAATAATTAATTTATTTGTTCAGTGTGTATAAAGTTTTGATTCCATTTTCAAAATATTGATCTTGTGGTTTCCAGAACAAGTAAAGATGCCATTAGTTCCTGACTGGGCCGATCAAGAGCTTAAGCAAGGATCTTGTTCAAGGAGAAATGGGCTGGTAGAGGGATGGTTTCCTCTGTCTGACCAATCAGGAATCAGCGGCAACTTAATGGAATCAATGAGGTTTGGAGTTTTTTACACTTTAGTTAATATATAATGTTATTTAGTAATATTAAGGTCTTGTTTAATAAGATCCTTCTTGATAACTGTATATCATGTATTGAATTTGTATCATATGTAAATTTAAAACATCTTATTTAATTTTAACCCATTGTTCTTTTTATTTGGTTTATATTTTATTGTATTTATACATTTCCTATGTAACAACTCTTAGTCTCAACTGCTGAAATGGCATGAAAGGGGTCATATGATGCTATTTTAAAAGTTTGTTTTGTTTATTGGCTGTAATAGAATAGATTATAATGCTTTAGTGTTCAAAATCACATTATTTTTCACATACTGTAGATTATTACTGTAGCTCTGTTCCCGGTTTGTCTTAGATGCACTGTTTGTGTTCTGTTTTCTACAAAGCCAATCTAAGACCGGATTTCTCTGATTGGCCAGCTGACCCAGTGCATTGTGATTGGTCAAACATTTTAAGCATGTCAAAAATGTAATGTACCTTACCTTTTGAGCTTTAGCTTCCAAGCCTTCTAAAGCAGTTGTCTGCAGAAGTGTCTGGATCAGTGTGTTTTAGGCAGGTTTGGAGCAGTGTTCTCTGTTAGAAAAAATCCCTTTTGTGGAGGACTGCAAATCTTAAATAAGCATTACAAACTAAAGGAAAACATTCAAAAGCATCACATGACCCCTTTAATATGTATACTAAAAAAGTGTGACATACTACTTTATCATGTCTTTATTCTAGTACTAAAATATATGTTTTACATGTACAGGCTCCTGCATGCAGCTCCTGAGGAAGTGGAGCAGGGAGAGGAGTACTCAGATACTCAGCAGGAGATCACCAGCAGTCTCTCAGAGCTTTATCAGAGCAACACAGCTGGATCTGGTGGCAACCTGAGGTCCAAAAAGAGTAAGTACAGATGGTGCATGATGAGGTGATTGATGCAGCAATTATTTACTGAATATTTGCAGTGGATTTGTTGCAGATATCATGAATAAACAATTAACAGATTCAGTGTTTTTATTATTGTTATTAATGGCTTAATTTGCTTTTTTTCAGGAGGTACACAATGCACACCAGTAAGACAGAAGATGAAGACCATGAGTCGCTCTTTACAGATGCTGAATTTTGCTCGCTTGAATGTGAAAGCTCAAAAGACTCAGGCTGATTGCAGCTCTGCTAGATGTGCCATAGGGACTGAAAAAGGCACCAAGAGATGCTCTGGGGATCGAACCAAGCCTGGTCTCATATGTGAGTAGAGTAATTGTATTAAAAAGTAAATGGCAGGTTTTAAATCCAGGGTTTAGGATCTTCCAGGGTTAGTTTTTTAAAATATGTACTTTTTAAGCTTAAATGTATAAAGTGATATATGGTTATAATATATAAATGCATGTAATCATAAGAATTTGGGTTGATAAAATGTTAACGAGACTATTCATGGTCTCTCATACAGACTTCAGCAGTGAGGAAGAGCTGCTCTCCCATCTGGCACTCACTTATCAGAAAGCTTTGGAGAACAGATCTGTGTCTGTTCCCTCCCAGGTCCAGGATCTGCTTTCAGTTGTAAAGGCATTCATCAAAACTAACACTGACGTGGAGGTGAGTCAGAGGGACACTTGCGTCACCGTCACATCTGTTGTCTGGCTGCAGATAACTTCAAAACATTGTCTCCATATACTGTATGCATACGTGGAATGAACTTTGGTGTTCCGTTCTCTGGTGTGCATTTACTTAGTCTCAAATGTTAAACTACATGGGGAAATGTTGTTGAAATAAATGTTAATGTACACTACTCAGCCCAGATGTTGTCATGAGTGCATACTGGCGCGTTTGTCCATACACAATACTGACTTGCTTTATGAGTTGCTGTGATGAACTTCATGCATATTGGACCAGCCTGTAACTTCAGTTTTCACATTGCTTTTTCTCATCAGGTTTCATTCTTGGATTTCGTGCAGAAGCATCTATTAAAATCTTGTCAGTCTATTCGTCAGCTTTATGGAAATTCTTCAGATGAAGAAAGTAAAATCAGGGAGTAAGTATTCAGACACAAACCAAATCAATGTCCAGATGACAGAACAGTAATCTTGAAACATACCTTCATACAGATAATGTCAATGTAATAGACTATAAAATATTAATCTTTATACAGATGCCAGCTGCAAGCAGTTCTAAGACTTGAGTTTTGCAGACAACCAGAACAACAAGACGACGAGATTGTTGAACAAAGAGTGGAGGATGTAAGGAGACGATAAACCTTTAAACCTCAAATGTCATAACCTATTTAAGTCATAATGGACTTCCATGCAGATATGTTATGTGCTGTGTAGTTGTTAAATCTCAATTGATTTTCTTTTCCTTTTGTGTTGGATTAAGGTGGCTGATATGTTCCGGATTATCTCCCGGAGTAAAGATGCCGTCTACTTATCCAAGTTTATGCAGGAAGAAGTTTTGCCAGTGTAAGTCCTCATCAATTCAGCAATTTCAATACAAATGCAAATTGACTTCATGAGATGTGATCTCTGATATGGTATCTCCCAGGTACATGAACAGCATCCCTAAGGTCTTGGCAGACGTGTACCACAGTTTAGGAACTCAGTTGCCTGAAGCGCTCATTGCCATCCTGCCTTCTGACTTCTTCAGTGATGAGTCTTTGGCTAAGGAGAGTGTGTCTGTGAGTTCCTCACCTTTCTCTGCCACACAGAGCAACGTATCCAGTGTTGGAGATCATCTGGAGGAACTCCGTAATCGCTCTGCTAAGAAGAGGAGGTGATTGTCATAGAAAACAGTGTGTAATTATATCAAGTGTTTTGTATCTAAGCGGAAACAAACACTTTTCTCTTCTCTTGTTTTTGCAGACAGAGCATGATCACGCGCCACAAAAGCATGACTGAGGCACCTCAAGCACTTCGACAGATAGAAATACCAAGAATGTCCACACGCCAGGTGAGTGTTCTGACCCCTGTTGCTTTTATGGCACTATTTTCTGACCCGTTCCTTGTTATGATCATTTAAGTCAGAAGTACGCTTTCTAACGATTACTCGATGATTGATTTAATTTTTAATAACCTGATTGTTAAAACTTATTAATGGTTGATTTAGGCAAGGTCTTAAATCAAGGTAGAGTGCAAAGTTTTGAGGTGCGTCTCGGCTTATGTGCAAAATACGTGCAGCAGACACACACACAAGGAAAAATGAAGTTCATTTTACTTTAATTGATGTGATCCCCATGGGTAAAGATAGTGTTCATGCAAAATAAAGTTTTATTTTAAGAAGAATCCAAACTGTTTTGTCACTATATAATTATAGTAATAATAAAATATCTATTTTGGGATTTTCAGGCAAAGCCAAAAGTCTGTGTCCCAGTAGAAAAACCTGCTGTGGAAGAACCACCAAAGCAAGCAGTTCAAGGTAATTGGCTCATCCCATTTTAATCTTCATGCAGTCCTGTGGTCGAGCTGCTTAAAAATTTGTGATTGTGTTGTTGTACCTTTTTTGTTCACAGAGGTAACAAAGGTAAGGAGAAATCTCTTCAACCAAGGGACCGCATCACCCTCAAAGTCATCCAAAATGCCACGAAGCAAGTCTGTGTCTGCAGTAGAGGGACTCAAGAAACGCAAACGTTCAAATATGGAAGAGGATGGTAATTTTTGTTTGTTTTTTGTTTGTTTTATGAATCACCACTGTAGTGTTTGAACTTGAATCTTAAAACTTTTGGATTTCAGAACGACACACTCTTCTGACAAAGAAAGTATCTGAGACACCACTGCATAAGCAGGTGTCCAATCGCTTACTTCACCGGCAAAAGACTGGCCGGTGAGTCCTATGACCTACAATTAATTTGAATTTGTCACTATATTTGCTCTGTTACCTTCTTTTTATGGGAGGCATATAGTTTTTAATTGAAATATACTTGTTCTACTGGCCTCTTTGTCACAGGAGATCTGGAGAATCTGATGTGTGCATTATAGAGGAATCTCCTGTCAAACCAACTGCTGGTTGGTGTCTTAAAATTTTGGCTCAATCTCAAACATAGAATAAACACTAATAGAAGGTGCTCTAATAAATAATTTATTCTTAGACCTCAGGCGGAGCCCTAGAATTAAAAGCCTTATCAGGAGACATTCCAGCGTGTTCTATTCAAGCTCACAACCACGTTCCCGAAACCTGGACCGTGCCATCTCCTCTTCTCAACTCTGCCACTCTGAGGGCAAAGGTGAGCAGTAAATACAGAGTGTTTTAGTGACAACACAGTAAAAATAGACCAAATGTGATTTAAGCTACTGGACATAAACTGTTTCTGATGTGTAGTTTTTGAACATGCTGTCATGGTCTATGTAGCTTTCCTGTAGCTCAAACAGTAGAGTGTGGCGCTTTCAACGCCAAGATCATGGTATCGTTTTCCAGGGAAAGCAAGAACTGATTAAAATGTCAATGTGTTCCTTAAATGCAATGTAATTCGCTTTGTATAAAAACGTCTGCTAAATGCATAAATATAAATAATGCCATGGCGTTCTCAAAGTAGCCTTGTCTTCATTTTGCAGGTGGATTCAATGTTAGTTCTGTTAGGTCGCCAGTTCGGCTTCTTTTTGGTGCTACCCAGTCCCCTGGTCGCCTACGGCACACTACAGCATCCTCTTCAGAACATCAAAGCAGCAAAGAAGTGCCTCTTAGCTCTACGGTTTTTGAGGTAATTTGAAAAGTTTGCAGTTGATTCAAATAACATGGAATGTCAGAAGTGCAAGTCCTGTCATTTATGCAAAGGAGTTAGGATTATTTAAGATCTAATGGTTTTTCAGAGTCCAAATAAAACTCCACAGAAGTTAAGATCCGATCCAATAGGATCTACAGTTGGCTGCAGAACCCTTCGCTCCCCAAGACCTCCAAGCCAGACAGCTGAGGAGAATGGCATGATTCTGCGAGGAAGCCCCTTTCGCTCCCCTGTTGCGAAAGGATTAGTGGTAGAGACACCTAAGAAAAGCCCACTGAAGGGGATACTCAAGACTCCACTGAAAAGCCTCTTGGATTGTGTTTCTCCAAATAACACTTGGCTGAGGAGCCCAAACAGTAGAACACCTAAAAAGAGTGTGACATGGTCTCCCTCTCCACGGAAACACATGTCGGAAAACTCAAACAATGTGCCGGAGTCTCCTGTGTTTACAAAAATATGCTCACCAATGCTGATTACACCTGGCAAGAATAGTAGCCCAGAGGAAAGAACTGATTTCAAAACACCTGACAAGGTGCCTCTAAGGAAATCCAAAGCTTCTCCTGGAATGATGCCTAGGACGCTTAAACTTCCTGGAAATCTTGATCTAGAAACATCTCAGTCTATTACGAGGTCAGGAAAGATAAGGAGAACACTGAGCTTACCTTCCAAGTTGACTGAAGAATCTGGTCAATTTTCCTCCGTTGACTCACTAGAATCTGATTCCGGGCCAGTTCCTTTCTGCTTTTCCCCATTGAAACCAAATGTACAAACACCAATAGAAAGCCCCAGCCCACCACACAGGATGTGCACTCGCTCTGGTAGGACACCTGTTAAAATATCTATGTCAACTTCTAACAACTCAAGAGCCATTGCAGGTACTTCCCCTTCACCTCATAAAGGTCTGTCTTTGGCTGTAGCAAAATCAAGTACATCACCATCCCTTGGTCCTTCTAGATTCGGTATCAGCCATCAAAACAGTTCATCCTTGAATAATGAAGGAAAATGTCAACAGGAGGATAAAATAATTGCACAAATTGAGACCAACTATGGAAAAACAGAAGAGCCGTTATCGTCATCTGACTCCCAGCAGTTTGATTGCTCTGATTTGAGCATTACCACAGAGGATGAAAGCATTGATATATCAGAGGCCTCGGTGGTAAAAACCCAGCTCATAGGGGGCATTAAGATGAACATTGCTTTCTCAAGAAAACCCTCTGGATCCTCAGAGGTTTTTGAATTTGAGGGCAAACAAGCCACCCCATCCGGAACAACAGCAAGTCGTGGTTATGGTTTCCGTCAAACCCCAGACCGGCGCCAGCGAGAAGCAGAAGCACGTCTTGGATACCCCTCGGGAACACCAAAGATTTCAATCCCAAGAACAAGGCGAACTCCATGTGGAAAGAAGTCGACTGCTCAGCCACTTACTTATGAAGTGGAGATGGAAATGCAGGCATCAGGTCTGCCTAAGCTAAAGTTAAGACGGACTGATTCTTTCAGTACAGGTGATGCACCTTGCAGTGCCACCAAAGGCATGGGCTCACATATTGTGCAGCGTAACATGTCAAATGTGAAGCCTCCTCAAGCTGACAGCTCTCTTGCGCAGTGTTCTAGACATCCTGGCTGCATATCTCCATCACTCTGCAGTCGAGGAACCCCTGCTAAAGGTACACCTGGGAAGGGTGTACAGACTTACATATGTCAGTCCATCACTCCCACACGGTACCCGGCAAGTAGCCAATCCCCTTTGGCGTCCCCACTGACTCCATCTCCTCAAAGCAGAGGATGGTCAACCCCAGAGAACCTCAATAGTTGGCCTCGTAAGAAAAGGGCTCGAATCGAGACTGGTGGGAGCAAAGAGCAGGACATCAAAGGCGTTCCTCTGCTGGAAAAGCCTGGGGTATTGGAGGACCCAGAACTTGAAGGGATTTTCCATATCCAGGGGGTAGAAGAACTCAAGGAGTCGCTGAGCACCCCAGTCAGTCAAAGAAAACTGGGTTCGAGATCAAGCCAGGTGAGGGACCATCAGTGCTCACCAGAAGGCATGGATTGGACCGAGACTGTGGTTCAAGAGTGTGATGCGAGGTCTGAACAGTTTGCATGGAAGGGCATAAAAGGTACAGTAAAACTTGGGTGCAATTTATAGCATGTTCCCTGTGTCTCAGTTACTTAAATGTCGGTAAACATTGTCGTTTGGATGTCTTGCAGTGGACACCCCTAAAGTAAAGATACCCGTGTCTGCCAGCGGAATCTTCGCTCTCACTCAGTCACCTCTGTTATACAAGAAATCAACTGTAATCCATGAAACATCACAATTTAATGGTAAGAACAAGAAGGTATATTTAGAGTGGTTTTGTCCGAGTTTAGATGCGTTGCCATATTTTCCTGCATATAACTTGCAGAAGCAGATAATCCGCACGCTCATATAGCCAGCGGGTTTTGTGTAAAAAATCGTTGGTTATAATCCACACCCTTATATAACCCGCACCCATAGATTGATGAACTTTTTTGTGCAAGTTCACATTTCGAATTGCACGTTGCTCGCATGACGTCAATTATCCATAACTTTTCAAGATTGTGCTTTTGCGCGAAATTCAAACAATAAAAAAAAACAAGTCAGAATCAGAACAAAAAGAAAAAGCAGTCTCTCCCACTGTGCAGCAGAACGTCCCTTAAGAAGCGATTCTACAGGTGTTGATCATCGGATGAGTTGAGAAGAGCCCGCCCTCATGGCAGCACAGCCAATCACGTCGTCTTGCATGATTGACAGGTCAGGCAGCCTATCAGCACCAGCTGTCAGAGTGATAGTACAAGCGCCAACAAAAATGTGTGATATAGCTCGCACCCTTATATAACCCTCAACCCCCCTGCGGCGTTTGTAAAATCTGGTATAACCCGCGGGTTATATGTGGGAGAATACGGTAATCTGACACAAGTGAAAATGAGGCTGTTAGACTGTGATAAACTTTTTGTCAACTGGAACTTTGTTTTCTGAAGATTATAGCATTTAACTTATTTTCCACCAGAATAAAAGGCTGGACTGCAGTTTCAGAAAAAATTAAAGGTTTTGTCTCTTGCATGTATGGAAGTTATTAACGTCTTCATAAATTTTGCTTTCTCACAACAGCATCAAAGGCTGAGGCGGATATCTCTCCCCTTTGCCAGCCGAAAAGGCGAAGGACACCGAGTAGGACTTACAGCCGAAAGAAACTTCTGGATTAAGTCTACCATTCCAAAAACTACTCTTGGTTGCCTTGTTGCACTGTTTCTTTTAAAGAATCAAACTTTTTATATGTATAAATTTTATTGTTTGTGTGTTTTAGCTGAACTTTATTCTCATTTTCTTGTATAATAATGCATTGCCAAATATTGTATAGTTTGTACTCTTGTGTATTATACAAATGGCATCAGTTGGGTACAATATAATTCTCAGAAGTTTAAAGTGGTCTGATCTGAACATGTGTGAAAATAAGGTGGAAACGTTTCTCTCTTTTGCGTTTTTTAGTGTAATTAAGCTTTAATGGCTGTTTTTTTTGTGCTTTATTTATTTGTGCTCATTGTACTGTGGATTTATGTAACATGGTGTTTTAAGTTTGGCAGCTCATTTGCAACATCTGCGTCATAATGTGAAATAAATGTAAATGTTAAACAGATCATTTTAATAAATACACTGTTGTTCTTATACCTATGTATGCTGATTTTTTTCCCCTCCAAAAATCTGATGTTTTTTTTTTTAAATATTTGGATGTCTAATTTCCACTGCAGTGTGAAATTACGTGGAGACAAGAGGATGTCAAATATGTTTCAAAGTAAACAGTAAAGGATAATGTCCTTGGGTAAGTTTTAAAACTGCTGATTAACTTTTACAAAGTTATGAAGTAGTTGATGCCTAAACCAAATGTGTAACCTGTTTTCATGACTGATGAGTTCAGTTGGAACACACCAACTATTTTTTTTAGTTTTAGTTTTTTTTTTTTCTTTTTAAGTGTGGCAGAGTTGATGCTGGTTGCTAAAGATTTGGCCAGTCACATTGACAGATTTTAAAGAAAGTCACAGAAAGAACTGACAGTTGTACTTAATGTTTCTTAGCAGAAAAAATTCAATGTGAATCAATATAAATACCTTTTATGCTAAATAGGTTGTGTAGGAAGACATTTTTTGCAGACTAGTTTCACGTTTAATGTTATTTCAGTTTTTTTAGTAATTATGTTGGCAAACATGTCTAATTTATACTACATATTTTTATTTTCTATTTTATCATCAATACTAAAATATTTCTCAAGTGCCAGTGTCTCTGAGTAAACTGCACCATCTAGTGCAGGGGTCTCCAACGTGGTGCCCGCGGGCACCAGGTCGCCCCCAAGGACCACATGAGTCGCCCGCGGGCCTGTCCTAAAAATAGCTCAACATAGCGCTACTTACCAGTGAGCTACATCTATTTTTCTTGCTATTCTTTTTTAAATCGCACCCGCAAATTAACTCCTCCCCTTCACATTATTTCTGAAACTTTATAGGATAACGCCAGTTGACAACTGGTTAACTGTAGCGTGATGCAGCTGGCTCGCACTATTTATACAAACAGTATAAATAGCATAAGCGTGGCAATTGCGTCAGAATTATCACTGAATACTGCACAACTGGTCAAGCGGCAAACATGGCGATTAATGCAATGTCGCTTTCACATCTCTCAATGAACTGCGGTTACGGCAGTAACCGGAGATGCTCCCTTCCGAGAGTAGGAACGAGACATTGCATTGAAATGCATTTGGGAACAGTGTTCAATCCCGCGGTGAGAGAGATGCAGATGAGCCTAAAAACACAGGGATCCATACGCCAATCACAGCGAAGAGGCACACAGCCCAACCAATGGCAACACCGCTAGGTGTGCTCACTACTGATAGGTGCAGCTAAACCAATGGAATCAATAGCTGAAGCTTACCAAAATGTACACACCAGAAAGCCTGAAAAATAGCGAGCTGCACTGAATATAGGGCAAACATGGTGCAAAGTAGTGCATGATTTTTTACAAATTGTTAGTGGCTAGTGAAAATGTTGTAGAAGTGATCATTTGAAAATGTAAATACTTGCAGAGATTTATAGAAATAAAGTGTTGCATATTGATCTGTTTCTTACCTTGTTAAATCATTGTTGATAATTATTGTGAGAAATCATTAACATGATCAGTGTATTCACATAGATGAATATCATTCATTATTAATAATGACATAAAATTAAAGGTAAATTGAGCAAATTTGTTATTTCAGAAGTGTGTATCAAACTGGTAGCCCTTCGCATTAATCGGTACCCAAGAAGTAGCCCTCACCTTCAAAAAGGTTGGTGACCCCTGATCTAGTGTATTGCTAGTGCATCTGTTGATTCCACTTGTATTAAATGCAATACAATGAAAACTGCTTAATTATGATTTACATAAATACACCTAGACATTTCTTGACTCAGATAAAATCGTTGTGATGTCAAACAGATAAAGGCACTTCAACCCTTTCCCCTCCAGTCAGCGATACATTTACACAAAACTTTTATGAACCCGCCCAGAATATTTTCCCGTATGAATATTTGAACATGCAATACTGTATATCAAAAAGAAAAACAGACCCTCTCCTTTTAAAGACAGCTTTTATCTTCAAGTGTTGGTAAGAATGCAAGTTTCATAAAAAGCAACATTTGAGTGAAAAGCTGAGAAAAAAAATCAATATAAATCGCTTTCGAAAGATCGTTTGTCATTTATCGAGTTATGACGCTGACAATTTCAAGCGTTTTGTTTTAAAAAAGTTTGGTTTTAGTTATCCGATGCTATAAAACGGGAGTGTGAGAAACAGACACTGAGGCACCAACGGACTATTGTCGGGAGGAGATTGAACTTTAATTTCCACATTTCCATAACCGAGGCAATGAGTTGTGCTGCAGAAAACTGTACTGATTCCGCGGGTGTGGGCCGGGCCGAGATGTCAGCACCATATATGGGCATTGGTATATGCTTCACTACAACGGAAGAGCGAAGGAGAGTCATGTTTTTACACAGTCTATGTTCAGAAGATGCAATAGCACCCCCTGCCGTATGACATGGGTAAAGAGTTTAATGATTTGCAAGTCATTTGTAAAAGATCATGCTGAAGATGTTTACCAGTATTTAGATGCTTTTCTACAGTTTTAGCAATTTTTTTAAATTTGGGAACAAGTACATCAGTCACAAGCACCCTTAAAGGAGAAATAAACAGATTAAGAAAAAAAAAAAAAAAGTGTAAATTTTGCTAAAAAAAAAAAGAAACCAGCATGATCGTAGGTTTAGTGGGCCTTTTATTTCACGATCCTTCCAAGCATACAAAAAGCAAAACAAAGGGGGGGGAAAATAAAAATGGTACAAAAAGTTAGACAAAACAAATGTTCACCAAACCCCCCTCCCCTTTTCCATGAGAAAGAAATACGTAGAATTGGTCTCAAAAGTGCATCTCTCCAAGGTACAGTGTAGGGGAAACAATCTCAAATTGATAGATCTGTACCTCTTCCACTTATCTAAAAATCACACACAGTCTGGCCGTCACGAGCTTCCACAGTGTTCCCAGAGCAGCAGACCCAAGAGAGGGCCGGCGATGTGACGTGGGTCAGAGCACTCGCTTCACTAAAGATTGGAATATAATTTAGGTCTCCTGCAAGAATTCCCTCCATGATTGTTTATAACTCGGACTTCTTCTTCTTTGTCTTCTTCTCGCCCTCTTGAACCACCACGGTGTTCGTAGCCTCCTTCTTCAGGTAGGAAATGAAGTCGCTAACTTCACGACCTCCCTGAAAGTCAAACAAGACTGATTAATTCATTTCTCAAAGGACGTTTGTAAGTTTTATTAACCACAGTTAAATAGACAAACCTCATATTTCTTTGGATTCTGCTTCTGACCAGCTGGGGAGAAATAGATGGTGGGGAATCTGAAAGAAAAGAGTTAGATGAGTAAATCAAAATGCACCAGCATCATTTTGGCAGGAAAGATTGATGGATGGATGACATACCCTCTAACTTCATACGGAGAGGGGACATCGTTAGCGGTGGCATCCATCTTTGCGATGACAATGTTCGGACTGTCGGAAAGCTGCGAAGAGAGAAAACTTATGAAGGTGTGTTGCTCATGTCAATGTTTCATAGCGATCAACACAATAATCGAGGTCTAAACTCACCTTCTCTCCAAGTTCCTTGTATTTAGGCTCCAGGCTCTTGCAATGTCCACACCAGGGGGCGTAAAACTCGATGAGAACGTCTTTGCTGTCGTCATTTACAATAGAGTCAAAGTTCTCAGCCACAAGAACCTGGAATAATAGAATATTTTTACATTACCACCATCATTAAAATTAATTATAATAAATGCTGAAACAATCCCCTGACGCACCTTCACAGGGCCATCGTTGTTCTCAGGAATCGGCTCAGATTTGAGGTAACGCTTCAGTTTTCCATCAAAATAATCTTGCAGGAACTTCTCCAAGGCCTTTCCATCACGACTGCAGACACCAAATAAATAGATTGTATCCCCTGCTTAAAAAAATATTCTTTGTGTAAAAACAAAACTGAAACATACGAGAACTCGTCCTTCATGACGTATTTGTCTCCCTTGGCAGTGCGGATGCCGACGAGAGGCAGCTCTCCACCGCTGCCGTCCAGACC
Source organism: Rhodeus uyekii (assembly GCA_037043235.1). Lineage (NCBI taxonomy): Eukaryota > Metazoa > Chordata > Actinopteri > Cypriniformes > Acheilognathidae > Rhodeus > Rhodeus uyekii. The sequence continues at coordinate 8,462,757 of JAWRVZ010000003.1, forward strand.
CAACTCAGACACGTCATGACTGAAGCTGTTCTTACTGGCCACAGCGAAGCTGAGCGTCTTCCCCTGATCCAGGAAGCTCTTGGCCACCTTCATTACCCTGGACAGGCAAGGATTAAAGACAGTCAACACCTCCGATTCATTCAAATACATTTAAACTATTATATTTGAGATCAACACTCGTTTTCAGTACATGCAAAGAGCTATTAGTGGCTGAAAACACTTACATTCACTGAAATAAATTTCTATGATGTTTTTAGATTTCAATATTTGAGATTTTTCCAAGCACCTTATACATTTTGTTTCAGCTTTATTTTGGAAATGATGCCAAAAAATAAAATAAAGCAATACACATACGTCCCAAATACATAAAACTCAAATAATTATATATATAAAACAAATTCTCAATTCTGTTGCTAATAAATAAACACGCATACACTTTAAAAAAAAAAGAAAACAAAAGTTATTCATCCATTTGTCTCGGGTAACATCTGCATACATAAAGCTGCACGTTTGAGACTCTAGAAGGCAATAGTGACCTTATTTTTAGCACCTTTCATCATGGAATTTGAACTTTATTCATAGACTCACTTTTGAATTACCATTAACGCATTTTAAATAGATTTGTGACTATCTTCTGAGATTTTCGTACTTTTAGACTAGTCTGTTACAAAACTTCCATCAAACTACTATCAAATTAGTCATAGCGCACATCCCTAATATACATACACAAACCCTTTTTGGACCAACAGAATTAAGTAAAAATAACTTAAACATTTCCAGTTATCATCACCACTGGATTATGAAATAATACACCACTTCTATAATAAAAAATAAAAAAAAGGTCAATGGCCCCAAGAAACCGTTTCAAGTCAAATTGAGCTGAAGCTCTACCTGTTCCTCCAGTAGTTGGAACCCTTGGGGTTCTTCTCGTAGTCCACGTCATAGTAGGCCACCAACAAGTCTTTGCCTTTCAGCTGGTCTTTGTTGTCATCGGTCATGTGGGGACAGATGCCAAAACTGGCAGAGAAAAGATAAAACATCCGATATTAAATCTGATCTCCAAACTCAAATTCAGACTTGAGCAACGTGCCCGGTTTTACTCATTTTCCCAAGCTAAAACATACATGTTATCCTGAATGAATTTCTTGATCTTTGCATTTGTGAATTTGTCCTCCGTGAACGTCACACTTCCATCTTCAAATTTGTTGCTAAGATGAGGAGGCCGGAACAAAATAACGCCCCTGCAACATGCATAGCACAATTTTTAATTCAAAACAACTTCATGAAACAGAAACCAAAAGCACTAGGAACAGAAAAAATGCCACATACTCTCCATCAACGTTATTTTTCTTCAACAAGTCTTCAACGTTAGTGTGGGCGAAACGGTAGGACTCTCTGAAAGCACTGGCCGCCTTTAGGAACTCTGCCTGAGCAGCGCTTCCTCCATCAGCGAAGAAGCCTGGAGACACAGAACCATTAGACCAAAGAGTATTGATGAGCATATCATCAGAATAATCAGAGCTAATATGAGGCACTAAATGTTACTATATAATCCCACCACTTACCCACAACACTGGCATCACGGTCGGCAATGAACTTCTCAAACTCGGCCTGAGTCTTGAGCTCCACCGAGGCTGGGCCGGCCTGCTTCTTCAGGTGGCTAACAATTCCATCTGTTAGTGTAATAAAGAAAAAAAACATTAACAATCTGATAAAGAAACTACTTACAACACTGCTTACAAAGATATGAAAATCGACCTGCTGTCCTGGGACCATCATATCCACCAGAATCCTCTCCATCTCTGAAGATCTTCAGGGTCGGGTACCCGCTCACGCCATATTTGCTGCACACGTTGGAATTGGCTGTACAATCCACCTAGATTATGTTGGATATGAACATTAATAACAATCCTCCACCAGACCCCGGATAACCATTGTGAAATTAATGTTTTCAGACACTTAAATGCATGCTATTAGCAATTAAATGAAACTATTACAATTTACATTCATATTAAGTGAACTTTAGTGTCCTTAGGGCTTAAGTACATATTTTTATAATTGAGCACTTATGGTAATAAAATAACCTCAAATATACTTTATTTACACATTTCTCTCATGTTTACAGAGTGGCAACCAGAAAAATATGAAAGTCAATAATAAAGAGATACATTTGCAGGGTGGAATAATACCTTAGCAAGTGAGACGATGCCTTTTAGTCGAGTGGCGGCTGCCTCATACTCAGGGGCGAGACGTTTGCAATGACCACACCTAAAAGTGAATAGGACACATGGTTTACTTTATAAAAGTAGGTTACTAAAACAGAATAAAAGGGGGAAATGATTAGGTTAAGGTTTTTATTCTATAACCTATCCTTTTCACATCATAATATACACACACATGAGGCGGAGTAAACGGCAAAATTCATTTCTAGTTGAACTATCCCTCAGTTTTTCCAAGACTGCCCCTCGTTAAATCCAGTCAAGGTAACTGATAAGTTCAGCCCGTGTTAGTTAGTAATGCTGATCAACGTAATCGAGCGTCAACCAATCACACACGGCCAGCGAAACTTCATTGGCCAATCAAATCGTTACAACGGAGGGCGACAGCGCATCCAAACATCCTTGTTTCCCGCCCACATCCAAGATTTCTATCCACCGAACACCCTAAAGCTGCAAACTACAAAAAAAGTTAATCTAACATACTCTAATCTGCAAATTTGTTTAATACCCTACAATTTCACACATAAAACAAATCGCTCCCACCCCCCCAACCAAATGTTCGCCTTTTAACCATAATCAAAGTTCTTAAAGGGACCGCTGACCTAAAAACGAGAAGTCACCATCAGTTACTCAATCTCATGTGCTCCCAATCCTGAATGACTTCCTTTCGCTTCCTGGGATTCAAAATTTTGCGGAGAACACGAGAAACACAGTAAAGTAACCCTCTATATAATATTAGCAAAGAAGAGAAAAAGCTACAAACAGGAAGTGATTGACAAGTGGTTATATCCACAACTATAGAGCTGCACGGATTCATTCTTATCTCATTATCATTCCCAGATTCCTTACACACGACACGTCCCAGGACCTTATAGACTTGCAGAAAGTGGCTAGAAAAGCAGCGGTCATGGTTACTTTCGCTTTAGCATAGGCTTGCGGTATAATTCAAAGTCTCGTGTGCAACCAGTTCCTAAGCGTTGATGCCACTGGGTAGGTTTGGGATTTAAACTAAAGCTTAATAAACATTGTCATTTATAAGCCAGTGATATGGTGTTTTATTATCTTTATAGTGTTTATTAGCGTATATTAGCGCACTAGAGTGAACTATAGTGCACTTAATTTCTAAACCGCATGGAAAAAACATAATTAAAAAGCCAGAATCGTCTTAAACTCACCAGGGCGCGAAGAACTCTACCAGAATGAGGTCGTGAGCTCCGATTCTGCTGTCAAAATCGTCATCTGTGAACTCGAGCACATCACTCGCGCGCGCGGCCGCTGCCGCAGCAGCGACGAACAGCACAACCAGCAGCATTTCAAACCCTTTTCAGTGCAGAGGTGAAGGAGCGGTGGATATCCCGACAGCCCTCAGTTACTCGCTTCTTTGTGAGGTGATGCGGTGTGAGGAATGAGTGCACGAAGGAAAGGCCCGCTGTTTCTCGCACCTCGTACTCAATGAAAGAGAAAGCGCAGACGGACGGCACGGATGTGCAAACCCGGAGCTCTTCAAAGTAACCAAAGTGTGGCATCTCACTATTGGGTTTTCAGGCGCGTCATGCTGTTGCAATCAGCCAATCAGAGCTCGGGAAACACACACTTCCGGGTGGGGAAATCATCCTTTGCTTGCTATAAGGAAAAAGATTTGCCTTTGTTTGTTGTTGCACTGTCATAATTGTATTTGAGTTGAAATACTAGTTTTTAACGACAAACCCACTCATCCTAAAATCTATCAAACTGGGTAGTGACTAATAATGTTTAATCTGAATTATGTAATCAGATTCCTAGAATTAAACACATGTAATTAGGTTATATTACATTTTACAAGACTTGTAATCAGAGTAAAGTTGCATTTTTGTTGATATACAAAATGGAAGTAAATTATTAATGTATTGATGTACAGTGATTCATTTTTTTTAATTCTTCCTAATTTTATATTTTCTTGAAAAGCCTATTTATTGCTTATTTATGTTGCAGACACAAGAATGGCCACTGGTTATGCAGCTATAACTACATGGGACACATACAGCATAAACAAGTAAAATATTCAGTAAGCATCACATTTTGATAGTTTGATTAAATTTAAATCAATCATTATTAGCTTTTCATCAATTTACGAACCCTCTGTTCCTATATACATATCCCAGTTTGAGAAAGCATTACATGTTTAATGCACTTCAAGACTTAAAGGTGTGTAACTAATTCAAATACATACTTTAAAAGTTTAAAATCAAGAGCTAATTGGGTAACCATTTCTCCTTAACATTAATAACTGATATATTTCGTTTTCAAACCTTCTTTGGGTTTATTAAAATGTGTAGGTTAAAGTTAAATGTGTATAGATATATGTGTAGGTTAAAGTTGCTATCAAACTAGCGATAGTCTTTTCTTCCCTGTTGTGACGTATAACCGAGAGTGAAATTACTTCTCAAACAAGAAAAAACATAAGACTTGATTTTTGACTTTTGTCCATGGGGAATTGATTGGATGATTGTGATTTTCTATTGGTCAATCTCATGTGAGTGACAGGTTGATCCCACCCGAATGCCAGTAAACACGTCATCAGAGATGAGAAGAGATGTTTCTGCAAGCGGGAGGGGATGTTATTTTACAATATTTTACATCAGTCCACCCTGCTGGTGATAACAGAATGAACAATCTTGCTTTGATTACTGATGCTAAGGACAGACTCCAAAATCACACTAAGTTTCCTGACTTTATTTTTATTTTTTTGATCCCTAGAGTAAAGGTTTGCTTTCACCTTCATAATTTCATCTTTGCTTCCAAATGCAATAACATAACTTTAACTGAAGAAAGTTTTGGCAGTTTTGTTAATGTCATCTGGGCACCATCTGCTGTGGTAAGCAATTTGGTTCTTATCATTTAAGTAAATAGGACCATATACACACACAGGAAAAGTGCAAGAATTGAGCCTTGTTGGACTCTGTATGTCATGGATGTCCACTTAGATTTATGGTCACCTGTTCACACCCTTCTAAGTGTGACCTAAACCATTTAAGGACCATCCCAGAAAGCCCAGTTTTCCAGCCTATGAAGTACGCTGTGATCGACAGTGTCAAATGCAGTACCGGCACTGATTATTTGCCTGTATCTGTATTTAATATCATTCATATCAGCAGATTTGAGGTTGGTTTATAGATTTGAGATTGTTCTATTGTTGCTTATTATTCAAATTGCTTTTCCCAGGAGAAAACTGCTTTTAAACAGTTAAACAGTTTTGAAGAAAGAAGTGGGGAGTGTGTCAAGGGTGCAGATTGATGTGTTAAGAGACTGTCTCTTTCCAACTTTTACCATCAATTGTCTCACTATCAGACAGAAACTAATTTCTGACGTTGTGTCTCTCTGACCTCGGTGCTACACGAGGACATGCTGACATTTTTTATTTTCTCATGCAGTCAACTCGTTGCATTTGCTTTCGGAGAGCAGTTCACTGGAAATGTGACTTCGGAGGTTTGTTAATCTCTCTACAGTAGTAAAAAGAGTGCTATCTCTCACCATCTCTTGTGACACTTTTGTTTTCTCTGGCTGAATGCCTTGAAGACGTTGGATCTTTTGCTTTCAAAGCTAGCTCGCTATTGCTAGCCTTTCAGAAAATCACTTACCCTACCTTTGATTGTTCAAAACCTAAAGTCTTTCTTTATTAAGTGGTGGAAAAATAAGTAATTGTGTTTTAATGCTGCCCTGAATATATTTCCTCCAAAAGTTTTTCTATGCATAATTTTTCCCTAAATATACTTCTTAAGGTATTTCTAAGCAAACAAATTCAACTCGGTGAGCATAAGAGACTTCTTTCAAAAGCATTTCAAATCTAAAACTTTTGAACAGTACTGTAAATATATTCTTCTGAAGATATTCCTAAGTCTCACCTAGAGCAATTGACAATCCTGCAAATGCCAGAGGATTTTAATGTAATTAGTATTAAAAAGTCTTTAATGTAATTAGTATTAAAAAGTCATCAATTGCTTTTTATCTGATGTGACACAGGTCAGGGTTTCCTTCGCCCATGCGACAGGTAATAAAATGGAAAAGGAAGAAGAATGTGCCAGAAAACCTGCCCTGTGAGTTCTGTTCTCAGTCGTTAACACTAGGGAGCGCTCAGACAATGCAAGAGGTGTGTTTTCTTTTTACACACTTCACAACCATTCGCACTCAATAATGTAAATACTGTCTATATAGTATGTAAGTCTTATAAAGTGTAAACTGTCTATAATACTCTAGAGCATGTAATATGAGCGTTCTAACATAATGTGTTGTGTAAGTCTTGTAACTTCACCTCAGATACCATAGAATTAGGTAAAGGGACTGAGAATGGCGCTCTCAAATGTCACCTTGGCACAAAGCCTCATGCTGAGCGAAGATATGTACTGTGTATAAAATTCCCAACATAGCATCTGCTTTACACTTAAGAATGAGCTGACTTAAAGCTTAGACACATGCGGTATCAGTAGCTGCTTTATTTTATATGGAGTGGGTCGACATTAATCAGCTGAGTGTGAATAGAGCAGCTCTAAAATGTTTAACCCACACCACTAGGTGTCAGTGTAGACTTGTGACAACCGTCAGTACACTATAAAAAGATGACTGAGCACCTTTAAATGTGAAATATTTCAGTGATACTTTTGGATTTTGCCTAGTTTCCAGTATAACAACAGCAAAACACACAATAAAAGACACAATATCCTTCAGCATTTTTTTATCGTCAATATATTTGACAAAAACATCTGTTTAATTCTCTTGACACCTGAGGCAACTCTTGACAATGGCTATAATAGTATTATTGCATTACAATCAAGTTACAATGTGACAAATCAACAGCGCCACATCAACACAATCATCATGAAGGTTACATTCACTCCTGTTTTATACTGGAGTGTGGTACGTCTGACGTAACAGAGGCATGCTTATGGATCAGTATCTGAGGAATATTGAAGGAGGAAGGAACACACAAGAGGGAGGAGCCAGGAGAAAGGAGGAGCTAAGAAAGACTGCCGTTCTATTTAAACTGGCTGATGGGGGCAGGGATTTTGATGTCTTGTCCTTTTTCCAGTCTCTTCTCGCATTCAATGAGATAGTTCACTCCATCTATCACAGTCTGAACCAGTTGGACCTGAACACATTTTGATAAAGACAAGTGATCATGGTGAGATAATTACAGAGTTCACTTAAAATTGAAAATTTGGCCATCATTTACACACCACAAAATACTGGCACCATGTCACTGGTAGGTTTTGAAATGGGTTTGAAACTTTTTCACTTACTGGCCAATTCGACTATTACATTTTTAAGTTACTAGCCATTCAGAAATAATAAAACAAACAGATTTATTACATCACAGCTTAGGATGTTGGAAAATAACAATGTCTTTTCTGTTCACCACATGCTCAAGGGTCCTCAGATAGTTCTCATGTTCAGAGTCCTCGTACCCCAGGCAAGTAAAGCCACATTATTCAGTTTTTTTATTCTTTGCCATTGCTTTAATGCAAATGAACAAGCTCGCCATTATTTGTTGCATAGTGACATGTATGTTCAAATGATACGCTGTATCCATATAAACTCAGTTGATATGGTATTTATATATTGTGGTGAGTAAATATATATTATTGGTCACTACACTGTTTTACAATATTTTTACATTTCACATTTAGATTACCAATGCCTTCATATAACAGTCACTTACATATACAGTAATACCTCGGTTTACGAGTGACTTAGTATACGAGCAAATCGGTGTACGAGCATGGAAAGTCAAATCGGTGTACGAGCATTGTATCGGTGTCCGAGAAAAATATTCCCTCGCCCACGTGCATTTTTGTGTGGAAAAGATCCCTTTATCCCCCCTTAACTGGTTCATTCTCTCAGTGTCGCTCAGTTTGGGTGCATCATTCACCACAGTGCATTATATTATAAGTTGTTGTGAATATGATTACATGTGAATATGATGAAACTTTATTAAAGGAGCATCTGTTACCAACATGACACATTGCATACTAATGAGGCTCACGTGTGTTCACAGTCCAGCACCCAGGGCGTAATGACGTTCTTAAAGGGCCATACACTTTTAGAGCATACTATAACAGTTATAACTCGGTACAGATCATATACATAAGTGATTATTGTTACAAATGTTGAAGGAACTAGTTAATCTGATGTGTTCAATAAGTTTTAAGTTAACAGTCTTGTCACTTTAAGAGGGCAGGGTTTCAGGGGGGCTAGAGAGAGAGAGTTGAGTGGGAGGGATGAGAGAGGGCTCAGAAGCAGAGATAGTTTTGATTCTTCTGTTATGTATGGAGTGGTTTGCGGCCAGAACAGCAATCCGTTAGTTCTCACTAAAATCTCTGAATGAGAAGGAACCTGTCTGGTTATTAAAAGCAACGCTACAATGTAGTGAAATATATAATCAGTAACTGTTTTGGTGTATGAGAATTTTGGGTTATGAGCTCGCTCTCGGAATGAATTAAACTCATAAACCGAGGGATTACTGTATATATCATTTGAGTTAACTGTTTTCACGTAGGGATGCACAATATATCAGTTCCATATTGGTTTTTATTTTGATATGAGTTTATTTTTTAATCTGTATTGTTGATATTGGATATAGGTATCCTTTATTTGATTCCATTTGTTGTTACCTTAATCTTTAAAACACTATTCATTTTACAACATTGTTAAATGTAATCTTTTAAAAATCTCATAAAGATTATCCATTTTTCATATTGTTCGTTACAATTTTGTGATGATTAAATTCAAATATTTAAATGAATTAATAACATTTAAATACATCATCATTGATTTTATTTTGAATATAGACAAAACAGTATAAAATTATGATACCATTATCAGGATTTTTATTAGAACTTAAAATACATTATTTTTGATGCTCTGCACTTTGACACCACTGACCTCTGATTGGCCCAGCCTGTCCAGATTGGAAATATCAAAAGTGCTTCCAACAGCCGCGGTGTCCACTCCCCCAGTCCCCCTTTTCTGGAGCCGCAGGTTATCCAGGATTTTAGGGAAACGAGTGTCCTACAATAAAAAGGACATAATAATCATGCATGAAACAAATATTACACTGGGTTTAATGGATTGTTATGGATACTATTAATACTACTACTAATACTATAATACTATTAACTATTAATTTTATTACACAACAGACATGATGTAACAAATGTGGGTCACCCTAACACCAAAAATACTGTATTAAAATCCATACATAGATAAGATACTTAAATAAATACACTAAATGCATTAATATTACCATTCATTGGCCCAACAAGGTGCAAAATTATTAACATGGTATGCGCTATCATAGGAAAGTATGGTAATACAGTAATATATTCCTAGAGCAAAGACCTTGCTGAGGCGAGGAAGAGAAACATGGACACCAGCTCGAAGCCCTGTGCCCAGGTTTGACGGACAGGTGAGAATGTAACCCAGATTCTCGTTCCACATGAATTCCCAACCCTTCTCCTTAATTAGTCTCTCAACCTGAGGGACAAAGAGTGAAAAGACTTTGTGAGAATAATGCAAGAGTGATCTGTTGAACAAAAACAAAAATAAACAGAATAAGCAACAGAATAAGACGGGCCCACACAGATAATTACACACAGATACATGCCTGGTGGGAAGGCTTGTTTACAACTGTATGTCCACAAAAGGGCATTGCTCTGAGTTGCAATAAACACAGCTGCAGGATGTCTGCCGGATAAATAATGGAGGCTTGTGCGGATTTAACAGTGACTGAGAGCCACATATGTACAAATGCATGACCTCACCTCTAGGAGACCAGTGCAGAAACGCTCAAAGACCCTCTTCATGTTGCCTCCCTTCTCCATGGAGATCACACGAGTGTGGTCTTCCTCGTTGACCCACACCAGGAAGGTTTTTTCATTGTTGTGCCTAGAAGTTGAAAGGCATGTTAATTCGATATCAATTGCAGAAATATTGAGGCCCATGTCTTCGGCCTGTACATTTATGCATGAGACAACAAAGGTTTTTTGAACATTTTTGGCTTTAAAGAGATCTCCAGTCTGTGTCTTAAAATAGTGGGCGACACTTGATTTGAAAATGACATATTTGAATGTATAATGAGATGATTGTTTAATAATTCTGGTTTAACGATTACATTATTCTTAAATTGCATTGTATAAATATAGAAATATAGAAGTTGCATTACGTAAAAAAGAAATGCAATTTTATTGCCATTTTTTATAGGTAAACAATTCTAGAATATGAGAATTTAATAATATTACTTTTTTAGAGACGGCAATTCTATATATTAAACAATATTATAGAAAGAAAATGTAGAAGCATTTGTGTTTGATTTACTTAAAAGAATCATTTATTCCGAGTCATTCGGCCATGAATCAGACAACTGGTTGAGCTGTATGTTTCCGATTCAATAAAAATAACCGATGAATGAATGAAAAAAAAAAAAAAAATACAAGGAGAATCATTTTCACACATGAATCGGCACTTCTGACTCCAAACCTTATATTCATTGAATATTTTCAGGATGTTCAGGAGGAAACTTTACAGAGTGCTGGACTCTTGGATTGTCAATACAAGATCTTAACCTAAAATTTATTTCCATTTCTACAGACTTCATCAATTAAAAGAACTGTTGCCAAAAATATAACATGCTAAAAATAAGCATTGGTTCCCAAACCTAGTTACGCATGGCCTTATTTCATTTTCATTCTATTTTAATGCCGTCAGAAGTGCTTCGTTAGCTCAAAATCCATCAGGGTATTAAATCTAAGGTAATTTCCAAATTAAGTCTGGCAACGTTGGCACACTTTCCCTTGCAGGCAGGAGGAAGAGGGAAAAAAGAGGATGAATAATGCAAGAGATGTAAGCGAGCCATGGCCACACTCTGTGATCGATATCAGACCACAGCATAAGCCCATAGTATGGCGTTAAGATCGTGCCATTAATATTCGAGCGCAGAACTGACGTTTGCGCGCGTGAAAATCACATCCGCGAGCGGAAAACAGATCTACACGCGTAAATACGGGTACCCGCGAGCTCATTTTAATCACTCGCGCGCGCGTGATATCGAATCTGCGCGCGCGCTCTCGATTTTCTCTCGACTGCTGTTTTTGCTCGCGCGAACATTTTGATTTTTGTCAGTCGTGGGGCGGGGCTTAGTAACCTCAAATGTCATTGGTTCATTTCATTTATTCCGGACGTCAGTTGTGATTGGACGCCAGTGATTGTCAATCTAGAGTTGAGGGGATAACTTTGCTTTTTATACTTTATACAGGTTTTCAGATGGATAATCAAAGAGAGGTAAATAGTGATCCCCATGTTTTAAATTTATTTTGTTATATATGCTGTGTTTTGTATGCTTTCTTGTTTGAAAACTGTAAAGGTGGAGATAATATATTAGCTAGCTGTTTATCATTTGAGCTTCACCATATGTGTATTTAGTTAAAGGTGGTGATTATGCTGCTACTTTGTTACCAGTATATCGCTATATAATTTGTTAATATCTAATGGGTTTAAGCACATTTTGTTCCTTTATGTTCTGCAGCAAATTCTTAAAAGGCATCTTTTGGAGGAACTTCTCTCTAGGTTTGAGAGGGCACTTTTGAGATCTCCGCTTGACCTTGATTACCTGGAGTTTGTGTGTCGCCAGCAGCTCTACCTCCTGCAAGCACTCTCAAGATATGTGGAAATACCCCAAGAAATCATTCATTCATCCGATTGAAGAAATGGTAAATGTAAATTATTCCTGTTTATATTTCTGCCAAATGCATACATGTAAACAGGAATAATGTTCCATAGAAATCATAGTGATGGGAATGACCTTGATGGCAGGTGATTAGTAACACAATCAAATGCAAACATGGTTAAAGCTGTTTTTATAGTAACAGACTGTAAACATACCTTCCTGGAATAACCATCCACACCACCAAATATTACAATGTTATATCGGTTAACAAGATATAACAAGATGTTCTGATCAGAGTTAAAGTTGTGTGTCTGTATAATTTTAATAGACAATCATAAAAATTACTGTATCAGTTTGTGGTTGGTGTCTGTGCACAAGAGAAAGGGACCCTCGAACTGAGTATGTTCTTCGCACCACACATCCCAGACTGGCAAATCTAGACAGGATTCCAATTGAATCGACGCAATGCATTGAGGCTGAGATTCTCTGCCATTGCACACGCAAGCCTAAAGACATCAACCTCCCTTTGACCATCCTGTAACCAGCAGCAGGCATATCATCCTTAATGGCTCTCACACGGTTATCCAACTCCTCATCAGTGATGCAGCTATACAACCCTGAGATGGAAAGGCCAAAATCCTTCATTCTTCTAAAGATGGTCCTGGTGGAAACGCCCATAATACTTGCAATGTAATGCACAGGAAGGTTTGTCTGCAGCATCTTTGCTAACTGTTCTCGTTCAATCACAAACCTTGGACGTCCTGTAATACATTTAATTGCAATGTTATGTTATATTTCCTCTACCTATATTTCCTGGTTTTTCACCTGTTGTTAATCAGTTCAAACACTTCCTGTAGAGCCTGAATGATTTCTTGTGGTATTTCCACATATCTTGAGAGTGCTTGCAGGAGGTAGAGCTGCTGGCGACACACAAACTCCAGGTAATCAAGGTCAAGCGGAGATCTCAAAAGTGCCCTCTCAAACCTAGAGAGAAGTTCCTCCAAAAGATGCCTTTTAAGAATTTGCTGCAGAACATAAAGGAACAAAATGTGCTTAAACCCATTAGATATTAACAAATTATATAGCGATATACTGGTAACAAAGTAGCAGCATAATCACCACCTTTAACTAAATACACATACGGTGAAGCTCAAATGATAAACAGCTAGCTAATATATTATCTCCACCTTTACAGTTTTCAAACAAGAAAGCATACAAAACACAGCATATATAACAAAATAAATTTAAAACATGGGGATCACTATTTACCTCTCTTTGATTATCCATCTGAAAACCTGTATAAAGTATAAAAAGCAAAGTTATCCCCTCAACTCTAGATTGACAATCACTGGCGTCCAATCACAACTGACGTCCGGAATAAATGAAATGAACCAATGACATTTGAGGTTACTAAGCCCCGCCCCACGACTGACAAAAATCAAAATGTTCGCGCGAGCAAAAACAGCAGTCGAGAGAAAATCGAGAGCGCGCGCGCAGATTCGATATCACGCGCGCGCGAGTGATTAAAATGAGCTCGCGGGTACCCGTATTTACGCGTGTAGATCTGTTTTCCGCTCGCGGATGTGATTTTCACGCGCGCAAACGTCAGTTCTGCGCTCGAATATTAATGGCACGATCTTAACGCCATACCATAGAGGTTGCTTCAGACTATTTCTGGGTGTAATGCAGTCCTGTCAGAAGGAATTGTTTGCCATCAAACTACTTAACTCCTCCAGAACCCATTTAGACCTTCTCGCCCAAGTTACACTCACCAAATGCCTCTTCCATCGGGCCAGTCACGAGCCATGCCTGCACATGTCAGCAGGGGTGATACGGGTTTATCAAACAGGAAGTGATCCTATACAGAAAAACAAAAGATCAGCATGAATATTTTTATGTTGAGCCAATAGCCAACATTTGTGAATACACCCACATCAATAAGCTGCTGCTGCTCTTGTTCGGTCATTAGAGTGAGGCCGTAGTATTTTCCTGCCAAATCTCCTTTTAGGCCTGCCAAGGCATCAATCACAACCCTCTCCACCTCTCTGCGCTCAGCACGGGTGCAGGCTGGCGGCAGACTCAGACCTCGGATACTCCTACCCGTCCTGACTCGAGACGAGTGCACGTACTTCTCATCAAAGAGGCCTCCCCTTATCTGATAGGATAAAAGTTGAACAAACAAGTGAAAGTAACTTGAAATTTTAAGGCTTGTGTTTGTGACTTGCCTTACCTTTCACAAACATATAAATTAATCCAAAAAATCGTGTTATTATATACCTGGACGTGCACTTTTGTTTATTTTAAATAACCACACATTGTAATTTTGGGTTGGTAATGGTGGTGATATAAATGGAGTTTTAAAATAACAAAAATAACTATAACATGCATTTGGAAAATAGATTGTGTGAAGTTTCATTTCAAGCAATCTTTAAACATTTTAGAATAAAATTTGCAACTTTTTTGTCTTGCCAAAGCCAATTTCATAGCTAGCATTTTATTCATACAGTTAATACATTCCCACCATTCTGATATACTGAAATATCGTCATGAAATACATATTATATCTATACACAATTAGTGACACTATTTTTGCGCCCTTGATACAGTGTAATTACACAAACAAATAGTATTAATTGACAACATGCACTTAGTGTCTGGTTTATTGTTAGTTGCTTGTACTTGCATATAATTCACTGTTATTACACGGTAACAGTTGCAACAATTTTAATATATATATATATATATATATATATATATATATATATGAAATACTAATATATACTATATATATTATATAATTATATATTAAATATATATATATATATATATATATATAATATATCTGTGTGTGTGTAAAAATAAAAACAAGTATTTTACGAAAACTATATTTAAATGTAATAGGGCATTTTCAAATAAAGCATTTGAAAACGGTAAAAAATTAATTATAAAGGCGTGATAACACATTGTCATAGCCTGTGGACATAAAAGTTCCCATGGTTCAAGAACTACCCTACTGCTGTTAATGTTGTATATGTTACTAAAACATTCCCACATACCTTACTAGCATCCAGATCAGTGGGGTGTTTCATGTTGCAGGGGTCATAGCCATTGTGCCTTTCTTTGATGACTGGGTTAAAGAGGTCAGCAAAGACCTGCACAAAAAAATGTTTGATGTACTTTATTCCCCCCAAAAGTGCTGATCTCTTAATATGCTAAATGTGTGATATATAATATCCTCTCACCTCATATGACTCCTCATCCCCTGCTACCATTCCTACTGTCTTTATAAAGGGGTGGCCTGGGTTGTCCACGCCAGTTTGAATAGCTTGGTCCAAAGTGTAACCATTCGGAGTGGATTTATCACATAGCTTTGCATATATGGCAGGAGTCAGGTGACTGGCCATACAGTTATTGTGCTTCCGCAAATCTGGATATTCAGCGCTGTTGCGTAAAAGAAAAGCTTTGATTTTAAAACCAAGTGAGATGCATGCCAATCAAAAAAAGAGTTTTGAGCGTCAAAATCTCAATAGGTTTTCAGGAACAGACAATATTCAACCACTACATGTTCATCTTTAGTGATACACTGGGAATTACGAGACATTAGCCTAATGTATATGTACAAACTACAACTAAATAAAAATAGACCTCTATTTACACTGAATTCAGGGGCTGAATTTCGTTTTGGAAAAGTTTTAGAGGGATTTTCCCTTTAGGTGATTATTATATACTTAACTTTTTTTGTAACATTAATCTCACTTAAATGTTTGCTCATTCATTGTATTTTTGTCTTTCAATTTGGTATTTTTTTTAATTTACAAGTATTCAAGAGTTTACACAACACAAGGAAGTTTGATTTCAATCTTTGAATTAAATTGGAAAAAAATTAGCACATATAAATGCAATAAAGATATGAATGAAATAAAGAAAAAAGATTTTTGGGTAGGTCTAACACTGGACACTACATCCTACAGAAACTGAATAAAGTAGTGAAATGTAAAACAAAATTAGATAGTCTTTTAGTCCTTTATCAATTAAATACCTATCCTTATTCCATTCAATTAAAGCCATCTAATTTTGTTTTATCAACATTGATACATATTAGGCTGTTGTCACTTTAAGATGTAATGCACCGATCCATTTTACTCGGCACTTCGCATTTCAAGACTCGCGGTCTCAGTGCATCGCAGATTTTTCAAAAATATTTATCGAAAAATAAAAATTCAAAAATACTGCCATATTGGCAGCCGTATTGCGGAAAGCAGTGTTGTTTCATCGTGATGCGCGAGAGAAACGGTTTCCCAGGATGCCACACAAAGAGAAAAAACTCTCTCAGAGGCTTTGTACACACCCACGGCACTCAGACAAGACACGTGATTGGTTCCCGGCGTGAGATCAATGAATGGATGTATCCCGTGAGCTGATTGGCTGATGCTACTTCGTGGATTTTCACCTATTGTGGGGGTTCCGGTCCACATTAACAGCAATAAACGAGGGATCACTACACGTTTCACGTAAAAAAAAAAAAAAAACTTGCATATGTTAAACTCCTAAAACCCAGTGTGTCCATGTGACGCACATTTTAGGGAGAAAGAGTAAAATAAAATACTGCCGGAATTTTCGAGTCCTTAATGATAAACTGTAAACTTTGCAAAAAAAACCACACAAAAAAAACCAATCAATTTAAGCCATACAGTGATCAGGACATATTAAAATGTGGCATGTATTATTGATTCTGAGCGCGGCAGTCGCTTCAAAAGTCTGTTAATCATCATTAGAGCGCCACCCTCGGATTAAATAACGCAAGGACATTAGAATTCTGCCAAAAGTTCGATGTGTTCCGCGATTAAAATATAAAGCTTACAAAATGTTTAGCATAAACTAGCGCTATATGACCCAGAATCTTCCTTCCTACATTCACACCAGGGGCCGCTACAGACAAAACCTTTCATTTGTATTCATCAGCATCTTACACATGACAGGTGTGAAAATGAAGACGGTTCATTCAAGAGTTTAATACTACTGTGTTTAAAAAGACATCGAAATGCAGTATTTCGATCTAAATTATGTAACACAACATTTACAAAAGTCTAATAAAATAACATAACATAATATGATTATTTATCCCCACGCGACCGTGGAACTGGATCAATCCTGGTTCCTATAAATGAACATGTTTGACATGCATTTGTGCAATACAATACACGGTTTGTGTGCCACTGCATCACAGTCTCTCATTGTCGTTATGAGGCACGGGCACGTTATGAGGCAGTATACTTACCTCGCAGGGTAGATCCTCCGGACGTTCGCTGCATTGACACGCTGCTCCCTATTCAGGAAGAACCCGATAGTTAGAGATCCCGCGCCGACCAACGACAAGATGCCCACCTTCCTTTTACTGGACAAAACCCGTGCGAAGCTGCTTGCCATTGTAACTGTACAAAAGAAAACGAGATGAATGCGGTATTGAAGAATGGACAGACAGTGGGATTACTGGAGGATGCAGGGGAATGCTGCGGATATGTGCCCGTCCGATCTCCCTCCCTTCAAGACAGCAGCAGAACAAGACGAGATGATTCAGAATCTCACCGATACCAGTTCAGCTTCTCCCACCCCTTACAGTGAACCAGTCAACAACCCTGATTATTTAAACACCTATTTCATTAGGCTCCCAAAGTCGTGAAATTTTATTAATGTCTTCATGAGTAATTAAGATACCAAAGGGGGGGCAATAAATGTGTTGTTAACCATGAAGCAACTGACAGTCACAGCACATTAAGAATCATGTATGTACGTGACATTGAAGCCTATTGGTGCAGCTTCACCTGTAATGTGAAATCACACACGCCCGTCTGCAGCATGCGCATGCGCGCTAGGGATTGAGGCTGATCAGTGGCCCCGTTGCATAAATTATATGGCTGTTTAGATATAGGTAGAGATCATTTCTATGGTTGAAATACTATGAACAATTGCACCCAGGACCTTTACAAGTTCACCTTTGAATGGTTTTAGAGAGTAAAAATAAAAGCTGAAATTAAACGGATGGTTCTGTTATGGCAGGGACTGTAGTTATTTATAGCCAGTTAGCCTAATGAATGGCTTGAATTATTTATTTTTTTTTTAATAAAAATGTTCTTAATATTAGCATATATAATATTGTTACATTTAACAAAAGCAAGACACTCAGAGCTGTGCTGTATTTTGAATATAACACATTTGAGCTGTGATTATATGTGTATAATAGCAAAAAAATTAGCTATTCCTTAACTATTTTTTCACAATCTACAAGTTTTCCGTTTGCCACAAATCTAATAAATGTAACCCATTTAACCCTACCAATAACATTTATTACTTATTTTTGAGTTTGAAGCATCTAAACAAGTTGTTTTATTTTACTAGAAATAAAAGCGCAGACTTTTTAACAAGTCACATGACCATATCATGTATGATATAACTGACTCTGACTCAGAACTCCATAAAAGGAAACATTTTTATCACACAAGGACAACATGGCACATATAAAATTTGAAGGCTCTACTATAGTATTAAAAATTCTCTGCGGATCTCAGTGGATGAATTTATGACCAGTCTTGGAACTCTAAAACCCTATTTTGTCATTCTCTTGTCATTAAAAATAAATAAATAAAATTAAATAATTATGAAAAGGCATGTGGTTTGTTTTAATTGGATTGAAAGTAGTAACATGCATGTGCTCATTTAGCTGAAAAACTTTTGGGAACAAATGGGTCTAACAAATGGGTTCTTCAGAACCTGAATTAGGCCTAACCCACGAGACAGATTCATAACATTCACTGGTCTTAGTTGGGATGAAAATCTCTGGTTTAAACCATTCCACTTGGATACTTTGCAAAAATCATGTGACATAAACAAGAGAATTATCGTGGGCAAAACTAACTAAAGCCTGTATAATCCCTCATTGTTGTGTACAGCAAGCTGGTTATTATTGTGAGATTAAATCAGTGTTTAAATGATGCCGGAAATGCCACTGACTGAATTGCAGACTTTGGATCTACTAGGATATTTCTAAGGCAATGCAGTGCAAACGTGGAATGTTTGAACAAGCACGTCATTTATCAAATGTCAAAGCAGATACTAAAAAATTGAATGATACATTATTTCTGTATGAACAATCTGCTTGAACAAGCATATTTGAAAACGAAACTCTAAAGCTTACCAGATACACTTTCAATCTGCCGAAGTTAGTTTTATCTTCTGGAGTAAGTAGGAATCAGGCACAAGAGCAATGCTTTTGCTTTCTTTGATAGAGCAGAGCAGAAATAGGTGTGTCCTTCTTTATTACAGTTCCTTCTGCTTGACCTGCCACCGTAACACAAGTAACACAAAGCCATTCTTTCATTGGCTGGCTTTCCTGGTAACAAAATCACAACTGGATTTCTTATCTGTATCCAGAGTCATCAGAGCCAGGCAGGAGATAATGAACCCACGAAGGGTTCAAAGGTCAGTGCGAGGATCGGATAAATGACACGTCCCTTTTAAAGGGTTATGAAGACACGTCTTATTTTGAGATATGATTGCATATCAATGAACACATCAATAGCACTCAAAATCAACTAAACAACGTCTTAAACGTCTTAGTCTTAAAGGAAAATTCAAAGCGAAAATGTACTATTCAAAAATGACAGTGTAAGTAAAACATTTACATATAATCAAATAATAATGAATAAAATAATAATAAAAATAAATAAAAATAAAATATCATTATTTCAGGTAAGTAGTAGTCATAAAAAATACTTATTGTTAAATAAAGCTTTATGTTAATATACTTCACTTTAAAATTTCACACTTCATAAAGTATGTGCTATTTTTCACAGTCTGGCATTTTTAGACTGTTCATAAAGCTACCACACTGGTTTCCGT
Source organism: Rhodeus uyekii (assembly GCA_037043235.1). Classification (NCBI taxonomy): domain Eukaryota; kingdom Metazoa; phylum Chordata; class Actinopteri; order Cypriniformes; family Acheilognathidae; genus Rhodeus; species Rhodeus uyekii. The sequence goes on from JAWRVZ010000003.1 coordinate 8,482,566, forward strand.
TCTAAAAGCAAACTGAGAAGAAGAAAGGGTGAAGGAAATAAAATCTCAGTTGTCCGGACAGCAGTCATTTTGTACAAACTATAAAAAATGTACAGAGTTGTATTGATGCAATATGGGTTCATTATGCAAGCTACACCAACATTTATTGTGCATATAAATAATTCTCTATATATTCATAAATAAATATAGATTTTGTATTTTTATAGTAGGTAGATCATTCTGACTTGGTCATTTTATAAGTAGCACACAAGCCGAAAAAGCTTGGGCACCCCTGCTCTAAAACAACCATTACAACACACATACGCACGCACACACGCACACACTCTCACACACACATACTCACTCACACTCTCAAACACACACACTCACAAACATGCGCGCGCGCACATTCTCTCTCTCTCTCTCTCTCTCTCTCTCTCTCTCTCTGTCACACACACACACACACACACACACACACACACACACACACACACACACACACACACACACACACACACACACACACACACACACACACACTCACACTCAAATGTTTTTGAAAAATTACAACCTACCGAATTCAACCTTTCATTGTAATTTCATGAATATTTCATATGAAAGCATATGTTGTATACACGTTTATTTGTCTAACTTCTCCCCCTGCTGGAATTATTTTGCAATATGCCACCATGGGAGTGTTTTATTTGAGAGCTTTTAAAAAAACTGTGATTTTTGCGCCGTGTTTATCAACGTCTATTAATTATGAACGTCATATAGCCCGCATTAATCATGTGTAACGATATTTAATAAGAGTATGTGGCTTACGTATTGTATTTAATACATAAATAATATTGTATTTGTACATAAATAAACGTGTATGTCGTTGTTTAAAACTTTAAAATAAAGATATGACTTACTACTGATCATAATGACAAGCTCAGGAGTAGTTCATAATAGCAATGGGGAAAAATAAAAAATAAATCAAATTAACACCTAAATGGATGTAAAACAATTCAAGGTAATTCATTCATGCAGTTTTAAAATATATATTACCTATAAATTATATAGATGATCAGAATGCGACCGTTAAAACCGTTAACATTTAAATGAAAGCAGAGTAATATACTCATAATCAGACAAACCACTTATAATGGGTAATTTAGTTAGTAATGGGTAATGTAATTTAAGTCCAGTTAATTAATTATTAGTATTTTGACCGGTTTCACTCATTTTAATATAAAACTATAGAATTACTACAGAAATGTAAAACGCTTACCTGTTTGGAGCAGAGAGAGCTGGGCGGTACTAGTCTAATCTGCAATGACAACTCATTAGCTATGCAACGTTTCAGCAGTCTTATTGGTTAGAATTAATCACGTGATGATTAAAACGTAAAATTAGTGTAAAACTAATAATATAATTTTTCGTGTTAAAGCTTTTTGGAATGAGTTACGTACCTACCTCTCATAAAAACAAACAAAAAAATGTCTGAATATGTATTAGCACTTTTAACATTATTTTTCTTTATCGCAACTGAAATTTTCATACATTGTTACCGGTAATCTTTTTTATGATCCTTGGCAACACATTTTTATTCATTAACGAATATTTTTGGGTAAGATCCCACTGTCAATATTTCTGGTAGACTAAACACTAGTCTTTGATTGGCATAAAAAACAAAAAAATATTTGGATATTTGAAAAGTCAGATTGCTTTCAATGTTAAACCTTGTATAACTTGGTTATTTTTTCATTATATATTAATTTTCTATTGTTCCTTTTTTATGTCCTAATGTTCTTGTTACAATTTCAATTTTTTTGCCATTAATTAAAAAAAAACCTTCCCAGAAATTAATCAGAATATATATTATTTTTATCATAATAAGTACATCACGGATAAATACCGGATAAATCAGTCAATGATAAACCATTTGCATTGTTTTATTGTAACAAATAAGTTAGTTTTATTTAATGCATACTTCATTGTATTGCAACATACATTTTATACAGTAGTATGTACGACTTAGTTACATATGATTTATGTTATTTATGACTGTATTAATATATAAGTGCTATGATTTATTGAGGTCTTATGGTCTAATGGTATTTAAATGACTGTAATATGGTATGACTTTATCCGTCTTTTCTGGGAACTGCTGCTACAAACCAACAGGTGAAGACAATACTTGCGGGGATTGACTGTTGAATGTAATGAAAAAAAATTATGACATTTTACTTTTATCGGGCCTTGAACATCTAATTTTAAAACAAATCAAAAAAGAAGATTTAACTGTACTGTACTGCTGCTGTGCTGTAAAAATGGTGGGTTGCCCACAGTAAATCCTCATGGGGCCCCAAAGGGAACAACTACTCTGGGCCCTGCATGGGGTCACCTTGGGCAAACCACATTTGGGCTTGCCCGCAGAAAACCCACACAGGCCCTCAGCAGCAGTTTTGTACTTTTGGGCCCTATGAGGATTTACTGTGGGAAACCCACTGTGGGTCTGCAGTAAATTCCCATGGGGGCCCAAATGAGAAAAATTGTTATGGGCCCCACATGGGATAAACCACAAGAGGCCTGTGTGGGTTTTCTGTGGGCAAGCCCACATGGGGCCCCAAAGGGTTTGCCTTTGCCTACACTGTCCCACAGAAAACCCACACTGTCATGTTTGCTGGGTCAATGATGTTTTTGATGACCTGACTGGTGAGTTTTTTATGTTTTATTTAGGTTGTTTTAATTTGTACATTGTGAGTATTTACAGCACATGTTGTCAAACTGATGAAGGTGTTTACTTAATTTGCTACAGTTTTTTTTCTATTTGGATGTGTTTTCATTAGTTGTAGTGCGCTGAGCCTTCCTGGCCACCGTACATCTAGCCTGTAGCTCCAGTTCAGAATAAAATGAGTAAAAACAAAACAAAAAAAACTGTTAAATATGGTGACCTCAATCTCAGGAGACAGATGATTTCTGTCATTCTGTTTAGCCAACACAACGGGCAAGTTTCCTGTAAACAGATCTTTCCTCAAACGTTCTATTACTTTAATGATAGTCTGAAATCTCCTGAAAATAATAAAAAAGCACTATTATCACTTTATGATTTATAATAGTGTACATAAGCACTAATTTAAAACTAAATCTGAATCATGAATTGAATGTGTACTTGTCAAATAAAACTGTTAATTTCTTTAAAACATCAGCAACAACGAAAAACTACTTAATGACTTCAATTGACTTCAAACTTTTGAATGGTAGTGTAACTATAAGAGGGTAAACTGATAAAACTGATGGCAATATCAACTAAAAAGTAGTCACCACCGTTTAACAACATCAAACAGTGATAAACCAATCCTAAAGATTCTTGAAAACCCTCCTCTACCCCCATGTTACTCACAGCTTCTGTTTCCACAATCATTTTTCTCAGCATTCAGTTTTCAAGGCAATGTTTATACACCTTGAAGACCCATATCTATTTAAAAGAGCAACTGTCTGTAACTTCAACACTTAACTAAACGTAAAAATGGACAGAAGTCCCAACATTGAACCAGATTTTCAGTCTGTAGCACCACTGGAAGACAATGAAAGCATAGAAGAGAGCAGCGATGATGGCGAAACTGCCATTTCTTCAGCTCTGGAAAGAGAAGATGGAGATTCCTCACAACCACCAACAATTAGCTCTAAGTTATTGAGAATGCTGGAGGCAGCGACCAACTGGCGGTCTCCGCTTGTACCAACGGAGAACAGCGAGGAAGTGTTTGCTGCAAACGATGAAGCTGTCAGTGAAGCGCCAAGAACAAAAAGTGTAAGTGCTACTGGGGCTGAATAAGTGCTTTTAAAAAAGGATATTAAAGTATTGTTTAGTGTTGTGCATTATGATGTAAGAACAGGCTAAATGTAAACTTGTTATTGCCTTCAATTTCCTGTTTCGTACCTGGGGTCTCATTTATAAAACTGTGCGTAGGATCCCTACTAAAAGTTTACGTGCACCCAAAAGCCAAAAATGGCATACGCCAAAAAATATCCCGATTTATAAAACCTCACCATCTGTGTTGCCAACTCCTTTGACTCCACAATGTGCATACGTGCGGCTCAAAGTTTGCTTAAAGGTTCAAATTCTCCCGTCAAGTTTGTTTTTTATAGATCACAACCTTTGCGTGGAAACTGGCGTATGTACGTTTCCAGTCCCGTTTTGTGCGTACGCACGCTTTAGACCCCTGGGCTGGCAAAACACACTTTACCACTATTTTGTCCTTCAACAAGGTGCTTGATCCCAGGTTGCTTCAACAAGAATGTCCCTAAAGCAATATAACTATCAATTTCCTCTTGCATACCAGATTTAAAAGGATTAAATGTCTGTGCTGGGCATTGGAGTACATAAAAGTACTGAGGTTAAACCATGGAAAAGAAGTATATGAGAGTTGGGAGAGGGCCTTTACTGTCATTTAGTTGATCAACAATGTGCTTGAACTCATGTTGCGTCAACAGAAATGTCCATAAAGCAACAGAACTGTCAGTTCCCTGTATTATATCAGATTTGCAAGAAATTAAATGCGTAGTGCACATAATTGAAGACCCATGAATCTGAGAGACTTCCATTACTTCCATTTTGTCCTTAAACACTTGACCCTATAGATTGTACCAAGGTGATTGTCTCTTGTTTCATATTAGCTGGGATTAGGGTAAATATCTGGCTTTGGTAACCTAAATGTTCTGGTTTTAAAAACCAGAAAGAGTAAGCCTTGAATCTGAGAGCCATTAAGTTGCCTTAATTCCAATTTTTACTTATACACTTGACCCCAGTGTGCGTCATTGGGGACTGTCTCTGTGAGAAGCGAACGGACTATTTTGTACTACATGGGGTTGGAGAAAATAGGTTTTGTGACCTAAATGGGGTGGACTTAAACCCTGGAAATCTGAGGTGTGTTTCAATGGCCCTCCCTCCATTTTGCCCTTGAACGAGACACTTAACCCCAGGTTGCTCTAAGGGGACCGTCCCTTTCGAGAGAAAAAAGAAAGTCATTTTGGATCCAACATGCCTGCTAAATGACGTGGAACCGAATAACCAGTTTTGATCATCATTAACAACCCTGAACAGAAGGCTGAACACAGACCAGTGCACGTAAGATCGTACGGTGGCAGCTCTGGCACTGGGCCAGAATTAATAAATGACTTGCAGGAACTTTTGTGACCTCACAGGCTTTAATTATTGTCGAATCGCGTGAGCTGACAGAGAGAGAATTTATTGTGAAGGCTTTGTTCTCACAGTGTAGGATTTCATCTGACAGTGGATCCATGGTTCTCTAGCCCGCTTAGTTAACATTATGGCACAACAATTACTGTTGTGGTTCAGCCTATAAATGCTTACGTGGGAGTTTTTCTACACATTTCTCAAGCGGATCAGACAACATGAGGAAAGTCTACAACCTGGTTAGTCTCACTAAAAACAGGGAATCAAAAGATGCTGTGTTATCTCTTAACATCAAGGTATTTCTTATCTTTTTCGACAGAAGTTGTGATTTGCTTTTTGTTAGAAGAGGGTCATGAGAGTTTGAAGAGTTTCTTAAAAATTCTTGTAATTTGTAGATGTTCGTACAAATGAATTTTCTATAGAGTGGTGTTATGTTGGTTTATTGAATGCAACGATGCATTTTAATTTCTAAACCTAGAATGAAGATTTATTTTACCTGACTCTGAAGTGAATCGTTTTTCATTAACTTGCTAGTTTAATTGATCAGTGTCAGCGCTTTTTGTTTCAATATAAATTGATTTTCCCAGAAGATGAGACAAAACAATAACAAACAAATACATCACTATGATGGCGTTTAATTTAAAAAAATATATTTATTTGCTCAGATACCCTTTAGATTTCTTTATTTGCTTGATAGTTACTGTATAACTGGTCTCTAAGATCGCTTGTCTGCACTTCTACGTTTCTGTGCATGTAATGTGTTTAGATGTGAGTTTATTTTAAGATGAATCGTTATAATGCTCCTATTAATTTTGAGAAATTGCTTTAAGTTTTTGGAGGACTTTTTTTTTTTTTTTACAGGAAATAGTTCCATTTGCATTCAGATGTCAAAATATATACTAGTTACATCAAAATGTTTTGGAGTGTTGCAGTTGTATGATTAGAATACTAAATACAAAAATTATATATAGTAATTAATATATATATATATATATATCACATATATTATTGCTGTCAAATCGATTAATCATGATTAATCACATCTAACATAAAAGTTTGTCTATATTATATATATATATATATATATATATATATATATATATAACTATTATATACACACAAGTGTTTATGTTATATATGTTTAATTTAGAGTGCGCGCACACACACACACACACACACACACACACACATGTATATATATATATATATACTGTATATACATACATAAATGAATATAACCATTTTTCTCTTAGCAAATCCAGTATCCTGAGCAGACACATGAATTCAACAGTCGATTAACAAAGACGGGGCGTCGCTCTCTGTCCCACTCCATTTCTCATTCCTCTACAGACAGCAACAGCTCAGGTAGATGTTGACTAATTCAAACTGGAACTTTCAAATGATTTTAGTAGTTCTTATATTTTCCTCACAATCTGATTCCAATTGATTCCAATTTTCTTTCTTATTTTGTTTCTCATTTTTCAGGGGATTCAGATGCAGAAAATCTAGAGGATGAGGTCTCTCCTCGAGACAGGCTGCAGATTAACTCCAAAGGGAAGAGGGACTTCTGCGTTAAAAACATCAAGCTGGCAGACTATGGCCGACGAGAGATAGAGCTTGCTGAGGATGGTAGGCATGCAGTATGGTTTAATACTTATAAGCAAGAAATATACCTATGCATATGCAACCAGCTATGTGATTACAAAAAAGAAATAAAACAAATGTTTGTGTACCTTTATTTGTTGAAGAGATGACTGCACTGATGGCCTTAAGAAAAGCAGCTCAAGGAGAAAAACCATTGGCTGGGGCTAAAATAGTGGGATGTACCCACGTTACAGCACAGACAGCTGTAAGTGTAAATCTGTTATCCCATCACACTGTTTTGAATGTATAGATAAAAAAAGATAGAAAAAATACAGAAACAAAAACAGCAAGGTCAGCAGCACAGAAGAAACATTAAACCCCTATCAACTCTCATATCCCCCTATGAGTTGATCTATAACAAAAATTCTATCACAAAATCTTACCAACCCAAACCTAATAAATATTTCCCATGACAGGTACTGTTCGAGACTCTGATGGTGTTAGGGGCTCAGTGTAGGTGGGCAGCCTGCAACATTTACTCCACGCAAGATGAAGTGGCAGCTGCTTTAGCAGAGCAAGGTACAAATTAACTCCTATTCTAATTTTATAATGACAGTTAATTAGACTTCTGTTTTGAAGTAATAGACTTTATTGTTCATTTTTGCTTCCTCCCTCGTCTTGTCCTCTGCTTTCCATGGCAGATTTTCCAGTGTTTGCATGGAAGGGAGAATCTGAGGATGACTTCTGGTGGTGTATTGATCACTGTGTAAATGTGGAGGGCTGGGAGCCAAACATGGTAGGATTCACTTAAAGTACACATGAGACCACTTTCCCTTAAATAATCTTATCTTGCCTATTTACATCTGCAAATAGAAGTTTGTTAACAGCCTTTAATTTCTTTAGATCCTCGATGATGGAGGAGATATGACACATTGGATATACAAGAAATATCCTCACCTCTTCAAGAAAGTTAAGGGTATTGTTGAAGAAAGCATCACCGGCATTCACAGGTTGAGTCACTTTCTAAACCTTGTCATTGGTCACTTGTGGACAATTCTCTTCTAACATTTCGTATATGTCAAGCTTTGATTCCAAATTAAAGAGAAAACAGCACTAAACTGAAGTTGAATCTTACAACTTTGCAAATGTCAAAACATGTTTTTGCATTACATATATCAGGCTTCATCGCCTCTCTAAAGCTGGAAAACTATGTGTACCAGCCATAAATGTGAATGACTCTGTTACTAAACAGAAGTTTGACAACCTGTACTGCTGCAGGGAGTCCGTTCTTGATAGGTAAGAAGATTATACACATATTCAAACGTCTAAAATTACTTAGAAATGTTAAATTAAACCTTTTTTATATAATAAAACCCACTTTCTATCTCATTTCTATACTCTCAGTCTTAAAAAGACCGCTGATGTAATGTTTGGGGGAAAGCAAGTGGCTGTATGTGGATACGGAGAGGTACAGTTCATGATTTAAAAAAAATATTGTCTCTATTGTCAATATGCCACCTGAGAACAGTATCTGTCACCTGCATTAGTTTAGTATTGGCCTCTGTTTTGTGTGTGTAAATGTAAATATTGATGCCCACAGGTGGGAAAAGGTTGTGCTGCAGCTCTGAAAGCAATGGGATCTGTTGTGTATGTAACTGAAATCGACCCCATCTGTGCTCTACAAGCATGGTAAGACATTAGTTATTTGAAAGAAAGTATCCAGAGAGTTAGCATGACATTAGTATATTTTCTGCAGTATCACACCTGACAGATAATTCTGTTTTGAATAGCATGGATGGCTTTCGACTGGCCAAACTAGGTGATGTTGTAAAACAACTGGACATGATCATCACCTGCACAGGCAAGTTGCGCAATATCATAAATAAAACTATTAATTACTGTACTATTGGCTTACACTGTTATTTGCTTTGACAATTAACTTTACACAGGAAACAAAAACGTTGTTGTAAAGGAACACATGGACCTAATGAAGAATGGTTGCGTTGTCTGCAACATGGGACGTTCTAATACAGAAATCGATGTTGTAAGTGGCTGTAGGACCTGATAAAATGCACAAATAGTGATGTCAGTTGAATGTTTCCAATTTAAGTGCTTGCATTTCTTATAAATTGTATTAAATGTTGAATTTTCAGTCCAGTCTGAGAACCCCAGAGTTAGCATGGCAGCATGTGAGAGCACAAGTGGATCACGTTATTTGGCCTGATGGAAAGAGAATAGTTCTTCTAGCTGAGGTGAATAAATAGCCAACTAAAAGAAATAGAAAACACAAATCATGTAAATGTAGTTATAATCTATATTTCCTGGTTACAATCCTCATGACATAAATGGTCATTAAAATTAATGACAAGGTTACTGTTTTACCCTGTTTGATTCTAGGGCCGTGTCCTTAATCTGAGCTCGTCCACTGTACCCATATACGTGCTTTCTATCACAGCCACCGCACAGGTATGACGCAGTTTGCTGATACATTAATTTAAATGAGGTAGCCTAAAGGCTAAAGTTCTTCCACTCTTAATTAACCAAGACTATCTGGGCAGAACATTAAAACTTAAAATGTGTACTTAGTAAAACAGAATGTTAATGACATGGGAGGCATGACAGACCTTGGCAATAATTGGATTTATAATAGTTTTGTGCATACTGAAATCTGTATGGACAGGTTGTCTGTTCAAATTCATTTACATGCTTAGTTTTATGTTTTCATTCTAGGCTTTGGCATTGATCGAGCTCTTCAATGCCCCCGAAGGCCGTTACAAGCAAGATGTCTACCTTCTTCCCAAGAAACTGGGTAAAAAAGCCAGTTCAAAATTGCTCATCCATATTTCATGAAATATTGAATTATATTTGGATGAAAATGACAAGCGATTCACTATTTTGTGTACCAGATGAGTATGTTGCAAGCCTGCATCTTCAGACCTTTGATGCACACCTGACTGAACTCACAGACGATCAAGCCAAATACATGGGCTTGAACAAACATGGCCCTTTCAAACCGAGTTACTATAGGTAATTCATTTAAAATAAAATAAATTTAAATAAATTTATTTAAAAAAAAACTCTTAAATTATTGCAAAGAAATATGAAATATTTAACATCTGCTTTGTGTTTTTGTTTTGTTTTTAGGTATTAAGAACATAGAGATGTCTCAATGTAACTCATCATCAGATTTAAAAGAAAACAGCTATGAAAACTTAGTAGAAATAGATTTGACTAGGAAGGAATTTAATTCATCTCACTCTTCATAAACACATGATATTACAGGCTTGTGAGTGTGCAAATGTAATGTGAACTATAACATTTTCCTCTAGCTATTGTACTGACCATTTTGATAAAATAAGTAAATATATAAAGGTCAAAGAAAATGCAATAAGTGAACATAATATGCAACTAAAATGTTATTTACTACCTTGCATGGTTCGTTAATAAAAATGTATTCGTTCATAGTTTGTTTACTTCAAAAAACATTGCAAATCACTGTTTTTGCTACAAATTAAACACATAACAATTTTTTTTAAACACTGAACTTAAAATTAGAGAAGGAGAGTGTAAACCGATGAAATGATAACATTAAGTTGGATTTTGATTTTGTCCTTTATTCCTCTTGTGCAGAACTCACATTATACACATTTGATCGTTGTTGTAGTGGTTAAAGTTCGATGAGTGTGTGTGTATGTGTGTGTGTTCTGCACAAGAGGAATATAGGACAAAATCTAACTTAATGTTATCATTTCATCGGCAACATTAAAGTCAAACACGCTGGGAATATAAAGTTTAAATTGTAATTTTGAACTGTAAATGTAGTACAAGTCTAGCGAGGTTTAAACATGAGAACATTGCTTTCAGTGTTTTTTTTCTTCTTACGTTGATCCCCATGGCAACAGAATTAGCGTCCTTAAAGGGGCAGCACCCAACAGAGAGAATGGGGAAAAAATGTTCACAGAAATTCCAGTGAGGAGTAAACAGTAAGAATAATAAATCCATCCATTTATCTTCTCCAAATGGGATATACTTACATACCCACTGGCTAAAAATGATTGTGTCAAGTCCAGAATTCATCAGTTTTTCATCAATCTTCCAGTAACATCACTGCATCTGAGAATATGACATTTAATCTTGAAGTAGGGAAAACTTTTCCTCAATATGCCTCTAGGTGGAGGTAATGTAGAGCTGTTCAGAGACAGAAGAGAGAGTATGGCTTTGGCAAACAAGGTAAACAAGGACAGGGAAGTTTGGTGACAAGTATCTTGTTGGATCTTAAGTGCTTTGCAAGACAGAAATGACTTTTCCTCCACAATATGTTTTATTTCTCTTTGGTGCCCCAGTACTTTTTAAAATCCACATAGCCTGTGCTTTCTGAAAACCGTAGCTTTAAAGAGAAGTAAGCCGAGTTGTTCCAGTCAGTGGTTTTCATATGAAAGCTTCCTGTTTCTGCTTTTTTTCTCTCTTACAAATAGGGTAACTTGAGTTTCAGTTTCCCACTGATAAGCAAAGGAAAAACAAAACAAATCACACAGACAAACATACAAAATTTTGAATAAATATAGATAAGTATATTTATTAATTTAAATATTATTTAATAATTATATTTATGAATGACCACAAACCTAATCTTTTAAAACAGCATGTGCTTCTTTTTAGCAATTGAGCATGTGTACAACTGACTACAATGATTAAAAGGATCACCCAAAAACATTCTGTCATCATTTACTCACCCTCATTTATTTTTAAACTTGTATCATCCCCTTAAAATTTTGATATGTTTCCTGTGTCTGTGTATACATAACAATGTGTTGTATGAAATGTGTCTGTGACATTATTTCATTGCTCCTCTGAACTCTGACTGCATAGCTCAAGTTGTTTTTGCCCTAAATATAGAGCTGGCTTTTCCCTACAATGTCAAATGTAACATGATTCCATAAGTTGTCACAGCACGTCAGTTGCTGGCCGACCGGCTGAGTTCCTCTCACTCTCAGTCTCACATTGCCTGATGGAGTCTGTGGGAGCGCTGGGCAGCCCCAGTGGGGCCAGCTATAACCTCCTGAGCTTGCCGGCAACCTGCCCCTGGGATGAGGATGAGGAGGCACTGGGTTTGGAGGGTATCAAGCCAAAATCTTCGCCCATACCAAGACGACGGAGTTCAGTTTCCTCCGATGACTCCCTACCTCCCCCTTCAACCAGCCGAAGAGTGTCCTTTGCTGACAGCTTCGGTTTGAGTCTTGTCTCGGTGAAACAGTTTGACTCTCTGGGAGTAACTGCGGCATCAGGCCCTCTGGAGAGTGACTTAAATGAAGACAAGGAGTATTACATAGTTCCAATATTCACTCTTCCTCAGACCGCAGAGGAGCTAGCCCTACGGGTTCACAAGCAGAAGCTAGAACTGGAGAGTTTGGAGTTACTTTCTGGGACTTCAACCCTAAGAGGAATTGTTTGTGTGCTGAATGTGTGTTTTGATAAGATGGTCTATGTACGTACCTCTTTAGATTCATGGAGAAGTCATTTTGATCTGTTGGCAGAGTACATACCTGGGTCAAACAATGATGGGATGGACTGTTTCTCTTTTAAGCTCACACTGGTACCCCCATTCGGAGAAGAGGGTGCGAGGGTTGACTTCTGTTTGCGATGTGATACATCTTTTGGCAGTTTTTGGGCAAACAACAATGAAAATAACTATTCTTTGTTTTGTTGTGAAAAAATAAGGGAGAAACGCCTAAATGTGTGTCAAAATAGAAGAAAGAGCTGTCTAAAAACAACCAGGTGAGAGGTGTCCAACACATCTTTCATAGTCAAAAATATCTCTAAAAATACTAATTTTATTAAAATGCATACTAAAAAACTTAAATAACAAAGAGTTAAAGGCAGGGTAGGCAATTTGTTCCAGAATTTATTTTGTTTTGCTGGTTGAAAGCTGGTCTCTTCACATGCTCATAGCAATCACTAAGTTAAGGGGTCTAAATGTGCTTATGTGTTTAAAGGGGTTTGAATACTTTCCGTATCCACTGTGTATCAGCACATTTCATGCAGAATTAGACAGACCACAAACGAAACAGCCACCACCTTTTACAGTTCCTCCTGAACTAAAACAACAAACATATGCTGTGTTCACTTCTGTAGTTTGGATGGAAAAGATAGAAACCTGTGACATTAAATACAGAACGGTTTGTGATTGGAAATTATGCTTTTCAATGGCAACACTATCAATGCCAAAATGAACCTGCAGCAGTCAGGTGGTACAGGCCAATGCTATTTATGTTCATTATTATTGTAATGTTGTGTGTTTTGAGACATGAGGTAGTTTAACACCGTCTTTTATGACACTTTTGTTTTCTCTGGCATTACATGTTCATGTTTTTGAAGAAGGCGTCGCTTTGGAGACGCTTTGAAGGGAGGGTTGAATCTTATGCTTTCAAAGCTAACTCGCTACTGCTAGCCTCTTAGAAAATTACCTACCCTACCTTTAATACATGAATAAAACTACACAACTAAAGAGGCGCTCAATGAATTAAGGAACACTATACATACTGTTTTCCACCTAGTTCTTAAGTAATAGATTCTTACTTTTTTTCTTTTTTTTGTCATTTTCCAGCCCAAATGTCTCTGCTTCAACTGTTGTGGCAACAAATAATGAGGACTCTCCCGGTAATTTACCTCCTCAAAATGACTTACAATCAGATTTAGAAATACTACAAAATTCTGATAAATACATGTTTTGTTTTCTCAGATATAAATCTAAATTCTGAAAATGCCACTGGCCCTGAATCTCTAAAAGAAAACTCTGAAAAACTTGAAAAGGAAGACATGGAAGTGGTGAGTTCTGAATATATTTTATGTTATATTATACTGTATATAATATATTTTATATTAATATACTACCAAAGAGTGTTTCATAGTCCCTTAATGTAGAATTATATAGTGAAAATGAGGATGAACATGGGCTGTGACACTGGCTGCTCTTTCTGAATGTCAAGTGGTCACTGATGACATTCACATGTCAGGCTTTGACAAGTGTTTGAGTAACATTATGTACGGTCCCAAACAAGACACTGTATAGGTCAGGCTGTTCAAGTTCACTCTGAGACCATCATGTTACGTTGTTAAAAGTATCTAACTTAAAAGTTGAAAATGCACTTTTATAAGATCTTTAGATATTTTATTCCTTTTTAAAATTGAAAATAGTCTTCCATTCAGTATATTTCACTTCTGCCTCTTTGTAAACAGGAGGAAATAAGCAGAATCCGCAGCCGAAGGAGCAGAAGAAGGGCTGTGCGATTAGCAAAAGTCAAGGAGCACTTTGCTAAGAGAGAAGAAGAAAAGATACAAGGGACCATGACCATAGAGAGTGGAGTTACAGTAGAGACCAGCATAGAGCAATATGCATCAGTAATGGAGAAGACACCATGCAGCCCACAATCAAAACAAACTGCTCGACCACCAACATCCAACCAAATAGCACCCTCACCAGATGAGGATTGTGGATATTCCTCTGACATTTACAGTCAAACTATTACACAACATAAAGAAGTCATGATCAACACCAAGACTAATTTATCCACAGCGCACACAAATATACCAATGGAAGACTGTGGTGAACCGATTGCATGCTCTGCTTCTGAGGGCCTGGGAAACATACGACTTACCGAAGACCTTACTGACCAAAAAGTTTCAATCAATCAGTCTTTTCCTGAATTCCAAAATCCTGACTTGTCTGTTTGCAAGAATGTTGAAAGAGCATGGGAGCACTTTGAGAAGGATGCTAAGAAAAGAATTGAAGGTTTGGCACTGAGCTCTAAGATGGACGAAGACACGGATATAAGCGGCGGAAAAACCGAAGAGAATGTGAGTGTGAAAACTACTAACTCAGAGCCTCAGCCAATTTCTCATGGCTTCACATTTGGGAATGTTGTAGCCCCACTTTATCATCAGGTTTTTAAAAGCATGAAAACAGAGAGAAAAGACTTCTTTCTGAAAACATTACAAGTAGATAGGTCCTTAAGGGAACTGGAGGATGAGAGTTTAACTGTGGTGACGGACGCTGAGACCACAGGCTTTTGGCCAGAGTCTTGCATTTCTATAAAACAAAAGGTACATGATATTAGTGTTGGCGCCTGTAAAGAATCAACAGAACAGAACTTACAACCTACAGTTCACCCAACCAAAAATCCTCTTTCTAAGCCAAATATATGTAAACATGTTGAGATGTCGGAGGCTTCTCATTATACTGGTGTTGTCAAAGAGTACAAACAAATATGTTTTGCTGCACAGACCTGCATTACTTTGTTTGATGGAGAACATAACACATTAGTGATTAAAGAGGTGGAGGGCATTGACAAAGTAAAAAATGATGAAAGCCAGGAAGAGGGAAATGGAAATCAAATAAAGCAGATAGAGAAGGAGAAACAACACAAAGAGAAGAAAGACCAAGAACCAAAAGAACAACAAGGTGCAGAAGAAAAACATGAAGATAATGGAGGAATAATCAGCATTGAAGAGGAGTTGAAATACATAGATGAGGAAGAGGACTTGGATGCAATGAAAACTGAGAGAGAAAAGAAACAAGCAGATGCAGATGATCTACTGTCTGTTGAACAAGGTTCTGAGGAACAGAAGCAGATTATTAGTACCAGCCATGTTAAATCATTGCCACAAAATTGTACTGGCTTAAATGAAATAGAAAATCTAGGTAGATTTGAGGATTTAGAAGAACAGGATAGATACTTCAAACACGGAGAAGAGATTTGTGAGGAAACTGCTACATCTGGGCAAGAACCATCTCAAAAAGGTAATACTGAACTGAGGGAAAGTATGCAAGCCATGGAAAATGATTGGGACCTCATTGAATTTATTGATAAAGAAGATAATATGTGCTGTGGAAGTGAGAACAGTGACACGGAAACTACTGACAATGTGAACCATATGCTGGAAAATATAGATTGCCAGGCAAAAGACTCAATGAACAGAGATCTTGAAAGTGTTGAAGACAACACCTCAACAGAATCGCAGATTGATGACGAGATGGACCTGTACTTGCACAGTCTGAGGAATTCACAACAGTCAGTATTCAAAGAAGGCACAACGAGTGGAAGCTATGGCAAAAGGCCCTCAGTGAGTAAAGGAAGGCCTTTAGCTATGCCTTCAATCTCGGAGTCTGTGGATGAGGAGCAGTCGAATAGTTCCCTAGAAGATTTAACAAATATCGATTACATGATGGAGCTGGAAAGAGCAGCGCTGCCTCTTGTGGACAGGAATGAGCATATCATTGGACGTAATGTCTTGTGGTGGAAAGAGTTTCTGTCCTATGATAATATGTCAAGGGTGATTGGATACACATTTTTGTTGATAGTGTTTTTGCTTGCTGCATATTATTATGACTTTTTTGCATGTTTTGCCCTTTATCTTCTTACAGTGTATTGGCTGTTTCGACAAGGGGAGGAAGAGCCACTAAAAAACTCTCGGAAAGGTGAAAGAAGAATGCAGTAAACATGATTTACTCAGGAAATCATGAGAGTTGAGCGTTTAGGAGAAATATGGAAATGGATCTGAATACGTGTTGTACGAATACAATTGTTGTATCAAAGCATTGGATTATGTGGAGGTATTTATCTAACATATTTTCTCAATGGCATGAAACATGATTTTATATGATGGCAGACGTTAGTTCCATTTATTTGCCATTATACGAGGCAAGATATTTCCATCACACAGCTTGCATACAATATCACAATGCTATTTACACAGATCAGCTAGGGATTATTTAAGGTTTATATATTTAGTAATGGTTGGATTATGGGCTAGTACAGTGTTGTTTAAAGGACCACTGGCTGAGTGAAAAGTACAAGTTTGACATATTATAGATGATTAGTCTTGAAAAAGGATTATAGTGCAATTGACTTTTATGCATAGCTTTCATTTCATAGAAAGTACCTAATTAGATTATAATTTATATATACATATAACACATACAAAGCTTTAAGACTTTTTTTTCAGGCAAAAGAACAACTGATAAAATGTATCACAAGGTCCAAATCTGTTTGATCTGAAATTATGATACAAAGTAATGAATTTATCTGTTGCAATTATTTTATCATTTCCTTACACGGTTGTACAAGTTTATCAGAGATCAAAAACTACAATTTGTTTGTTTACAGTCATGATCTACCTGTTTTCTAAAAAAAACATCAAGGATTCCTGTCCTCCTTTATGTTTCCATATACTAAACATTATGATCTTATCATCTCCAAACTGACCAGCATTTGTTTCATAAATATAGATACTGTATGTAGACACAGGTGTCTACTCACAATGAATAAACCCTGTAAAAAAAACAATAAAATAGATAACATGTATGGAATTATCTGTGTTTTTTATTTTGTCCAGTCAACAGAGTATACTTGTATTGTAATTCAATACTGTGCACCTATTATTATTTCAAGTTGTCTTTATCTTGTCCATTTATTGGTGGACATGATTCACGGAAATGGCTTTCAAAGAACAAATAGATGAACTATGATCTCATCTCCAAGTTATATGCAATTCACAGAAATAAATCTGACCACAGATCTCTCCAAATAGACTCCTTGTTTTTAGCTGTACATATTTTGAATGATATTTCAGTTGTTTTATAGAGTGAAAGTCACTGGGGACCAAAACATCATCGAACCCAAACCGACCCAACCCAACAATCTGTCTTTTGTGTCCTACAGAGGAAAGAATGCATACATGAGGTTGAGTACCCTTACAAAAATAACCTACAGGAATCCTGCAGGATTTTCATTTTTTCTGCAGGTATCCTGCAGGAATTATAAAATCCTGCAGGATTTTTCACTTGTACTGCACAGCAGTCCTGCAGGAATTATAAAATCCTGCAGGATTTTTCACTTGTACTGCACAGCAGTCCTGCAGGAATTATAAAATCCTGCAGGATTTTTTAAAAAATCTGCAGGAACTATAAAGTCCTGCAGGATTTTTCACTTGTACTGCACAGCAGTCCTGCAGGATTTTTTACTTGTGTTGCATGTTTCTGTTGTACTGAAGGGTTCATTCTAGAACATGTAGGAATGTCCTACACATACTGCTGCACATACTGCGCTGTACAGCACAAGTGAAAAATCATACAGGAATTTTAAAAAAATCCTGCAGGACTGCCACGCACCTCACGCAGAAACAAAATGTTTGCTTACAGGAGTTTTCCCTGTAAATGAAAAATAAATAAGTCAAAAAATATATATAAAAAAACCCTACAAGTTTTGGATTCAGGATAGGTTATGTCTAGACTAGAGAATAAAACTCTGATAGTTGCTGTAGTTTTATTCATACAATTTTTATTAAATTAGATTCAAGTACATTTCATGGAACTATTTTGGATATATTATGCTCTGGCTGTTGGCAGCAATGAGACAAAACAATGAGTCTTAACAAGTAAATTAAAAAAGTTAAGAGTAAGAATAAATAGGCAATTATAAAAAATAAAAAAAACATTTCTCGAAATCATTTCAAAATTATACATTTCTGCAAGCATCCACGACATGTCAAAATTCAAGAGATTTGAGTCTGTATACTGTACATTTTTACCTTTTATAACATGAAGATGCAGCTATTTTGTTTTTAATCCAACTCCCATCTATTTGGTTGGATGCAAAAAAAATTATTTGCAAGACCTGGTAGGTCCTTGAGGTAGACACAGGTTGAATGTATGTCTGTGCATTTGATAAGTTCAACTGAGTCAATCCCTCTTTCTTTTAAAATGCTTTTTGCCGTTATCCCTGATTCTCTGTCTTTGCTGATGTCATTACTTGTTGTTTTCATAACATCAATGAAGGCATGACCCTCTCCTTGCGCATTGCCTACGTCTATAAATGATCGTACTAATGCTATAGACCCATGTTTGGTTTGAACTGCATGGTTGATTCTTTTAGATAAAGATTTAGCTCCTTTTGAATGAATTCGCTTGCCATTAACCACAGCCCTAGAATAAAAACTGAAAGCTTTATTTGCACTAAAACCTGACTCTTGAAGGATATGAGACTCTCTTGGGGTTGGCTGTCGTACATGTGGGCATCCAAGAAACATCACGCTAGAACTACCAATACACTTTGTTACAATATTGGTGCCTCCCAACATTTTTTCAACAAAGCTTTTGCTTTGCCGTGTTTGTTCATCATTGAATACAGCAGCAATGAGTCATGGAACATGTTGGTAAAGGTTAAACATGTTAACAATTTGTTCTGCTACAGCTTGTGTGCCATGAAAAAGTTTTTGAAGGTGTCCATTCTGGGACTCATATAAGAATGCACTGTGACTCCATAAAGGACCCCAATTTTTCACAGATGCTGCTGCATGTACAAGTATGTGGACATTATAAGACACATGACACTTTCCATACTGAGACTCAAAATGGCCCACAAATGCTTTTAAAAGGCCATCAGCTTTGTCAATGTCGTGGGGGGAAATTGAATCTTGAAGGAGAATGTATGTAGCCTGTACTAGAAGTAGTAAATGGTCAAGATATTGTCTAGGTAAAATGCCAAACAAACAGGGAAGGCTGTAAAATAAGAGAAAGTGTCTGTATTCCGAAGCTTTCCAATATTTACGCAAAGAAATTGAACGGGGTGGTCTTGTTATACTTGTAGGTGGTTTAATGGCAAGTAACCTTCTTTCAATCTGCTCGTTTTCTCTTCCAATGTACCAAGGCTCTGTATGGTATTTGGAGTCAAACCATAGGGTAGTCAGCTGGCGACAAACACCAAGTAATATGCCATGCATGTAATCATATGCAAATCCAGAAACCATATTAAAAAACATCAACAGCATTAGAGGAGATGGACCTTTTACGCCATTTATGCATGTTCCAGAACCAACAGCTTGCTGAGCATCTTCAGTGTGTTTTCTGTGTGATCTCAGCTCCGGCCCTGTTGACTGCAAAGGATACACCCTAGTAAACCCATTACCCTTTTCTACAACTTCACCCTTTTGATAACACCAGTTACAACCATGCTCTCCATTAAATTGTTTGACATTCTGTACAGCACAACGAGCCACTGAATCACAAATGCAAAGCAAACTGTATACATGGACTACTGTTTTTTCACCTTTCCACTGACAAGGTAACCCTTGGTTTTCAAGACTACGCAATTCATCAACAAATGATTGCAGAAACGAGTTCATTTCTGGCTTTTTTGGCCCAAACCACAAACCGCCAAGAATGACATGCTTTGCCCTCAGATTAGGGGGGAGCTCGTTGATTGTGACTTGAAGAGGCCAGATATGAAAAGGAGAAGATTTGAAAATTGGAACACCATCAACATTCCAGGACACTGAAATATTCAACAATTTTGGGTCATTTAGTGCATCAATCGATTTGTACATAGTGCCATCAAATATGTCTTCAACATTTTGTGAGTTGCGCTTAGTCCTTGACCATTTGTAATTCAAAGACTGACAAAAATCTGTATCTTGAAATTTACCTCTTAATTGATCTGAAATAGATAACTTGATAAAGACAGAGCCAGATTTGATTAAGTTTTCCATGTCCCCTGGGGTACCATTGCATGAAGCACAATGGGTGGGGATTTCACTACCAAAGAAATGTTGGCAGGATGGGCAAATATACTGGACTTCAAAAGTGTCACAGTGAAAAGATTTCATGAACTTGTATAAGCTATCTGGAACACCATTGGTTGAATCAGGACAGTGGAGATTGATAAGATCTAACAAGTCACTCAAAGCCACTTTGGATGTTGTATGCCTGAGGCTGTAGGCAAGTATGCACAGCAGAGATTCTTCATTAGTGATTTTGGCATTTGGATATATTTTTTCCTCATTGGCACACTCCTCTCTTTCTTCTGTGCTTCCCTCACAAACTGCACTGTGGTTTCTGACAATCTAGAAAGTAAATATTGCACTAATTATAAGCTGACACATAAAGAAGTATGAGCTTTAAAAAAAAGCATGAGGCTATAGACTAGATACATATTCTAAACTTTATTCTCACATGAGTCTGTGGAAAGTTCTCATCAGCTGTGCTAAAAACATCACCCTCGTCATCAGCAGAAAAGCCTTCCTGTCAGAAATTGTGCATTTATTGCACATTAAAACAAAATCCATATGAACACCGATATTTACAAATGTATGCAAAAAGCATTGGATTAAAAACAATATCAGAAATCCATTCTCACATCAGCATCTGAAAAGTTTCCATCAGCATCGCTGACGACCTCATTCTCTTCATCAGTAGAAAAGTTTCCCTGTGAGACATGTACAGGTACTTGGACCACTAGTTTTATGCATGTACTTAAATTTTGTAAATGTTCTGGCTGATAAAGGATCAAAGAATTGCCAACCTTATGACAACAAGGAAGCACAATTCTAAAGAAGATTAACTTTGAAAAATAAAAAAAATAAAAAAGCCTATTCTCACATGAGCATCAGGGCAGTTCCTGTCAGATTTGCTGATATTGTCACCACTGTTATCATTGGAAATGTTTTCCTATAAGTATGAAATTATAAACATACAGGAGCATGTTAGACATGGTTTCTTGACTACAACAAATGGCCATGAATTTATCACTGAAAATGTTTTTTAGGCCAACATTAAAACCTGAAATACTTCAACTATATCCGGAATAAGCCATGTCTTGTATGATCTTCTCTTTTTTGCTCCTGAAGAAGAAAAAAGAGCAGATTTCTTGCTTATTTGATTAATGTAAGTCAATATGCAATTGTACAATAAGAAACAAATAGCCTAAAATACAGTTATTTGCATTCAGCAACCTATTATATTCTGTGTCCATCGCCTTTTTGTAGCTGCGGGAACAGGTGCCTCTTCATTTAAGTACACTTTATACTCCATATCCTTCAAAAAGAAACACGTTAGTGTTATTTCTTTGTAAATATAATAAATAATATATTTTTTTGCAGTACCCGAATAGCTTAATCCAAATGAGAACATTTCCTAAAAATGACTACAATAACGAATCTGGGTATTGATGAAATTGACTTAGTTAATTGGAAGACATATTTTATTTTAGAAGGATATTTTTTTAAAGAAAATAAAAGTTTGGTCGTAATAGTCTTAGTGTTGTCTTTCACCCTGAAAAAGAAGCTCGTGTAATTTACATAAAGAACCGGTAAATTTATCTTTTCACTGAGGTGACGTGTTTCATTGACGCTCACTTGCTTCGCGCAGCCGATTCACGTGACATCATTGCACGTCATTCATCAACTGTCACTTTGCATCGTGAAGGTAAGTCCGCCTTTTATTATATAATTATATCGTTATAATGCTTTAAATTACTGTTTTGTTATACATTTCTAAAATAATGTGTATTTGTAACACTAAAACATATGAAGATGTTTTTCTTTTCTTTCTTTTTTCTTTTTTTGCTGTCAATACATTATAGGCCAGTATTATGTTATAGCCTATAACTACCATATACCGCCTACATCAAAACTTTTTTTAATAAATGACTATAAAAAGTAAGCCGTAACTACTGCTAACAAAAAACTTTTTTTTTTTTTTGCTAATAATTGATATCATTGTACCTTTTTGTTACCTTAGATTAGAAATTATCTGCACCGGACGAGACCGTGAGTCGCTGGCTGGCCTGGTAGGTAACACTGTTGTCATGGATACAATCAGCTGAAGGCAACAGATGAATGTGAATGTGAATGAGA